>VWZZ01005580.1:323413-378185 GCA_013399095.1 Psophia crepitans
TTCCTTTTTGTCCTTGTAATGAGAGAAGAGGGAAAGAATAAGAAGTTCCCTTACCCCGAAGACTAAGGGGTGGCATTACAAAGACTCTCCCCCTCTTCCCTCCTTAATTTCCTCAGTGAAATATAAGAAAATATTCCCCTCGCCAACCCTGCCCACCCTCTCCTCACACTTCTTTGACTTTACAGGCAAATCCCACCCTCCCCCCACCCCAGCTTTAAAAAATAAAGAAAATAAATAGGTAAATAAATAAAAGGCCTTCTGTTGGCTTAAAAAGAGAAAGATAAGACAAAATCAACCAGGGTGAGGTGAGGAATGTGAGAGAGGTGACTTTCAGCTCCAAGAAATGTGGCTCATAAAGACAGGGCTGCCATGTCCTTTCAGAGTCAGTCCCCAGGAGTGTCCCCACACCCTCAACACAGGGATCTCTCAACCCTTCCCCTGGTGAGCCACAGTTATAGAGGCACTGGGACAGACCCAGGATAAGCAGGAGAGACTTTGCCACATCTCTCAGGATGGGAGAGGTTGGCCCACACCTGCACCTCAGGAGATAGAAGACATATGAAAGGGGAGTTCAGCTTCTCACTCCTACCATTGCTCCCTTTCCTTTAGTTCAGCTTGCATCTAAAATGATACAATGGAAAGAAAAAACACCATTCTTATCGATACTAGGTGCACCAGGAAAGCTGTCACTACAACTGCAGGGATGGGAAACCCTAGGCTATTCCAGCTTTGCACCTGTGCTAGTATCTCTCTCTCTCTCGCACAGAAGCACACGTACATGTACACACACATCTCAGCCTTGCACGTCTTGTCTTCAGCCCTCGGCACAAGTTTCTGTGCTCTCTGGCATTTACTCAAGCACACACCTTCCAAGGGAGACAAGCCGTATATTCCACTGTACATTCAATAGTAAATATATATATGTGTTTCCCAAGGGTGCGCACACCCTCCTCCCATTTCCATATGTGCGAGGGAGCACTGAACCAGTCCACCAGCACCACCGCCACCACATGCACCCTTTCATGGCACTTTTTCCCTCTCCAGCACCACGCCGGCATTGGCAGAGGGCACCCTATTCTTTTTGTTCCAGCCTGCCGGCCAAGGGTAGGAAGAGCAAAAGGATGAGAACTCTTTTTTCCCTGCCCTCCTCACTGAAAGGATATGCCAAAACAGGCTTGGTGTCCCCTGAAGTGACAGTGACAAAACTCCCCACCTTTCCCTATTCTTTAGTTCTGTTCCACTGCGTTTGTTATCCAGACACCTTATAGGATCATGGGTTTATTTTGCTTTCTTCACAGACATTTCAAGTATAAAGTTATCATATATACTCGCGTATAGGCTAACCCATACTATACACTGCTCCAACCCTTGAAGTGTGTCACAACTAGTGAGCAATTCACAGCTAAACAACCAACACTGCAACCCTTTCTTCAAACTCCTCTCATTTCAGTGCAAACCAGCATCCTCTGTCAGAAACCCCAGCAGTCTCCCTGACTCCAGAGTTGCTTTCCCAAACTCAGACCCCACTTCCTTTCCATCTCTCCCACTGGTCTGCCACAGATTCTATGGCTGTAGCAGCCATAGTGAAACCACTAGCCAGACCTGCAGACAATTCCCCCCACACACACCCCTCAGCAGACAATTCAAAACTTTAGCGTAAAATTTCTCAGCATATACGCAAATATATATATATATATTTCAGCCCTAAACCCCCATAGTCTTCACAAAATAATGTAACAAGAACCTCAGTATAGCTAACATATAAGTGCATCATCAAGTTAGTCGTGTTATTCCCCCTTCACTTTCTCCACATCTTCAAACATTACTCTTTTCTAGGCAGTTTTAGGAAGAGTTGCCTGAGCAAGCATATTTTTCTGCATGTCCATTACACTGCTTCTGCTGTCTCCTCCTGCCACACACACACTCGTGTGTGTGCACATGCCTTTCTCTGCAGGGAGCCAGCAAGAGTGAAATGTTAGTCACAGCTGCTCCCCCTCAGCCCACCCCTTCCCTGTCTTTTTCTCCCCTTCCTGAAATCACGAGCGAGGATATCCAACTCCGACGTCACTGTAAAGTGCAATGGCCAGGGATGGAGGAGAATGGGAGGAGCGAGAACATGGAAAAAGAGATAAAAGGGGAGGGGTGGGAAAGAGGAGGAGGAAGAGGGGAAACCAAAGAGGTGGCACTTGTCACCAGTGCTGCACTACTCAGAACTCCAGTATCCCACAAACTAAGGATGACCGGGAGAGTAGCTGATGGGATTGATCCCACCCCACCCTCCCACACTCCACATACACCCCCAGTCCCTCCCCGTGCTCTTCCCCTCTCACTCAAACGTCAGACTCAATACTGGAGAGTTTCTCATAAACATGCCCGTTGCTGGAGCCATTGAAAGCCCTGGGGTTTTTGTTGTTAGGCACACAGGGGTTGGACTGGTTCCCTATACAGATGTCCTTCTGGAAACGGGCTGGCACAGCCCCATGAAGGGCTGAGACCACCGGCTTGTTGGTGGTGACGATGGCTCGGAAGTCTGGCCTGGCTTTGGGCCCTCCTGCCACCACAGGCTGCCTGAAGAAATAAGATTTGCTGCCGTGGAGCAAGCATTGGTCATCCCCAAAAGTGGGGATGAAAGGGTTTTGGGTGACCCGGTCGGGGTAGAGCGACTTGCTGAGCATGTAGCCCCCGCTGCTGCCGGGGTTGTTGTGGTGGTGGTAGCTGGTGGCGGGCACTGAGGACTTGTTGTTGGCAAACGTGGTCTCACTGGCTGGCATCTCAAACATATGGGCGTAGGGGCTCCCCTCCAAAAAGCGGCCCTTGTCCTTGAGGCTGACGCTGCGAGGGGCCAGGGCCGAGTCATCCTTCTGCAGGTCCACAAAAGTGTCGTAGGAGTGCTGCCGGCGGAGCTTGTTGCGGTTCTTCTTCTGCACCTTGGAGGCAGAATTGGAAGGGCTCTGAGGATATTTGGAGGAGGAGGTGGCGCTGGTGGCCACGGGCACGGGGGCAGGCGGCTGGTCGAGCTCTTGGAGTGAGTTGTCCTCACTGATGTCATACAGGTTGCCTGCTTTCTTGCAGGCCTCACAGCGGATGCAGGCCTGGCGGGTGGAGTTCTGCCCCACTACCGATGGCGTGTAGTTGTGCAGCTTAGAAGGGCAACCACGGCAGAAATTAGCCCCGGTCCGGTCCTCCCAGTCTAGGTTGGTCAGGTTCTTCTCCCACGGTGCTGGGACCCCACTCACAACGCCATGCTTGTGCTCGGTGCCTCCACCAAACTCACCCGAGCCGTGCTTGTGGTGGGCCCTGTTGGTGCAAGATCCACCACCTCCTCCTCCTGTGTCACGCTTAAAGTCATCTCCCCGCTCTTTGTAGATATCCGTCAGGTCCACGTGTTCCCAGTGTGGCGAGTTCTCCTTGGCCCGAAACTGGTCCAGGTAGAAGTCCCGTAGCCCTTCCTTGTCCCTGAAGTAGCGCTTGTGGTCAGGCGAGCGGGGTGGGCGCCGGCGGTAGGCCAGCTCTATCTCATCAAATTCCCGCCGGGACTTGGCGGAGGCTGGGCGCTTCTTCAGGCTGTCCTTGTACTGCTGCTTCCGCCGCTTGGCTGCATTGCCCTCAATGTTGCCGTAGGTGACTGTGTGAGTGGAAATGTCAGAGACGTCTGAGCGGATCAGGTCGTCGTGGGCCCCGCTGCCCCCATAGCGGTCACTCTTGAAGGAGAACTTGCCGTAGAGGTCACCCAGCTGGCTGTGCTTGGCAGGGGGCAACCCCAAGTCCAAGGGCTTCTTCCCGATGGACCGTGACTGGGCGTTGAAGGGTGGGTTGTCACAGTCATAGAGCCCGTCAATGGAGCTGGTGCTGCCAATGCTGTGGGGGCGGTGGTGGTGGTGGTAGTGGTCCTGATACACATTGCTGTCCTTCAGCTGGAGGTTGCCAAATGTCCTTTCCACCTCACTAATATAGTCACTAAAGAGGTTCTCCTCGCAGGGGGGGTTGTTATAGGACTTGCAGTCTGAGTGGGTGAAGCTGCGGCGATGCTCCGAGATATCGTAGACTGATGACTCACGGCGGATAAAGTCCAGGGCACTCTGCGGTGAACCGTTGACCCCTGACAGGTTGGCCATGTTCTTGGCTGTCCGAAGCAGGCGGAGGATGTTGGAATGGGTGTTGTTCATAGTCGCCGTTGGGGAGTTCATTGCTGATTGGCGTTCCTCGATGGCGACGCCATGGATGCAGCTGTAGATACCCTGAAATGAGAGAAAGCAGGAAGATGAGTGGTCCTGCAAAGAGTACAAGAAAGGGTGTCTGGGCTGGGAAGCACCCTGAGCAGCAACAGCATGTTACTGTAGGACAGTGAGGTCTGTCAGCCTTCCATCATGAAGCACAACCAAATCAAGTGTGATCAGACCAGCTCTACCAATCCCTGCTGTTCTGCCCTCCCCCTAGTTCTTGCCCCTCACATTTTTAACTTGCCCTTACATTCCTCTTCCTCTGCTTTGCTTCACACCATATCTGTAGGATGCAGGAATACCTGCTTGCATCTGTAAGAGTTACTCAAATCTAGTAGGTGTAACACAGACTTGCAAATGGGGAAAATAATATCCTTGGGAACAAAAGCGTCAAGACAAATGATTCTGTGTGGATGAGAGAAAGAAAGTCTGGTTTGGCTCTTGAAATTCTGGTCATCAGTGAATCAACAAGATGGGAGCTATCTTGAAATGGAAACTGCTTCATTTGTCATAAACTTAGCTACATTAATCACCAGTACAGATTAGAAAAGGAAACAGAGAAAGAGCAGGACTTCAGAATAGGTATTTAGGTCTTTTGCATCTAGTTGGGTGAGGTACAATAGAACTTTTAATTGCATTCTGTTAAATTTAACAGTGATAACAGGCTCCAAATTGACACCTCTGAAAGCAAGAGTCCTCTATTCAACCTCACATCAGACAGCAGGAGTGCCTGATTCCTCCACATTCCCCACTAGCTCATTTTATCCACGAAACAGGCTGTTTGCAAGGGCTATCCCTAGGAGCAGAAGGAGGGGGGTTCATTTATTCCCTGGCCTTCCAAATGGCGCCTGCTGATTAATGTCAATTGTGGAAGGGACACCACCACATCATGTTACCATGGTTTCTCAGCAGCTAACAGATGATTAACACTTTTCAGACTTTTCACCAACCTGGCCCAGGTCTAACAGATAAGCCCAGAATGAAAGAATCTGTACTTAGCAAGGATCACCAAACACAATATCCAATTTCATCTCCAAACTAAACCAGGTTAGAAACTAACAGTATAGAAGAGAGGCTGTGTCTCTACATTCAAAGGCTTTGTCATTTCTCCTCAACTGTTGCTTTCCATGTTCTTGGAGCTGCAGCGGGGGACTTCAACTACTGGTCCTGGAGTCCGAGGACAAACACCTCACCCATGAGGACTCTCACCTCGGGGCCAAGTGATCACGACATCAATATGATGGATGAGCAAAATGGCATTTATTAAACTGCGTCACAGGTTTATATACTCCCTTTATGGGGCGTGGCCACTGTGGGGCTCTGTGCAAGCCATAGGGGTGTGTCTAAGCTCACCGTACAATGCGAGATCTTCCGAACAGGATTCCCTACACTCAACAATATGTTATGTAACAATTATATACTCCTTGCACAATCAAAGTTAATCCTGTTACATTGGACACTGAAGTAAAAAACACCAAGATTTGATCTCACTTCAGAATGGATCAGAAGGGATCAGTGGCTTGAAAGAAGAAAAAGAAGCCCCAAATGGAACACTGCTAGCTACTATAATAGTAGAAAGATGACTCAGAAATTACTAGAATCTGCTTTGAATGTAAATATTATACCCTAAGGAAGATTTGCATAAAGCAATTGCTGAGTTCATGTGGTCATCCTCTCTAGAAGGATTTCTGCACAGTTCTGGGCATGACTTTTGGTTAGGGACTTCTGACTGTCCACAACAGCACAGTTATAGTTAACATAAGTTCAGCAGAACAGCAGTAATATAGCAGACAATGAAAAACTCCTGAATTTCTAATCATGTTATTCACCATTACTTGGGTTATTGTCCTCTAATTTGTCCTCTTCACAACTCACTTTAGAGAAGCAGACAGCTGCAGTTAACTTCTTTTTCATACTGCATTTTCATTTGCGTGTGAAATTTTCATTTCCATGACCATAACCCAGCAAAGACCAGAGATGTCACAGAAAAACAGTAGATGCTTTTGTTGCATTAGCGGTGAAAAGATGCCAGCCTTTACCCTGCAGGCCACCACTCTAGGCCACCTGTGTGTTAGACAGTCTTGGTGAATTTCCCCACCTCTGGTATCTAGGATGGTCTGGAAAAAAACCAACTCTGTTGTTCCCTGATAGCTAACAATACTCACTCTGCTGATGGAGAAGACCACACCGGGCTTGCCAGAGCAGACGCCCATGAAGCAGTGGCGGAACTGCCAGTAGAAGAGATGCTCACAGATGAAGGTGATGAGACTGAGGGCCATGGCCGCTCCCAGCATGTAGAAGACACCTGCCATGTTATCTATATCCAGCTGGCTGCTCATAACCTCGTTCTTCTCATTGTGACAAATGCCAGTAAGCCACAGTGCTTCCAGCTCCTCCATCTCCCCTAGAAAGTCAGAGAGAAGGAAAGAAAAAAGTTAGTGGCTAAAGAGCTCAAGACGGGGCCTGCTGAAGGCAAAAAGCTGATCTAACGTCATTTCCAGTGCCCGTGCTCTTTTTCCACATTTATTATGTCTGTGAAAGATCCTGACTGCCCTTCTGATAGGGACAGGTGCAATTTGTGACAGGGAAGGCAACAGGATTTTTCCATAGGCAGATATTAGCCACAAAAAGGTGTAATACAGGACACAGCTATCGCACTTGCCTCATGTCTACAGCAAGATCCTGAAAAAGTTGTCCACCAGATGACTGAAGACTTGGGCTCACAAACTTCCACTTTCATATTAGGCCAATGAAGGGAAAAATCAATGACTGACACTGGCAGACAAAAATGACTCACTTCTAAATGAAAACATTGTACGTTTCCAGCTCAAAATTAAAAATGTTAACTTTTTTTAAAATCAAAATGCCTGATTTTAATTTGTTTCCATTATATCCACAGCTCATTAAAACTAGGTGCAATGTTCCCAAAAATATTTGTGCATTTTTACCTGCTTTTCTTCCCCTCAATTTTGTTCAGATTCAACACTTCCAAGCCCTTTGACCAATCAAAAATATTCCTAATTTGTATCAGCTAGGAACAAATGTTCTGTAGTTTAATTTCATACCCCACTTACTCCCATTATGGTATTTTCATGAGGGGAGAGATAAACACTCACATGTGCACACACACACCACCACCACCCAATACTGAGACATTCAGAAGCAGACTGACTTTGCAGGTCGGCAATTCTTTTCATGCTCTTAGGAAAGTTAGTTTTTCACATTTTCAACCTCAAGTCAAATAACAGAAAAAATTACATATATTTATGTGGCGCCACAGTACAGTCTTTAAAGCTTTATGGAGAACTTACATCTTTTTTTCTGAAATAATACATATTAGGCTGTTTAAGAGACAGAACACCCTATCCATCAGGTGGCCAATTTTCTGCTGAAGTATATCAGAGCTATGTTCTTTCCATATTTATTATACCAGATGTTATTTTCAGAGTTCAGAAAAAAAGAAATACTTATAAATAAAATAACCTGTGAATTTTATTTATTAAAAAAAAGACACAGCAAGATGCAATATGGAATGGAAAGCGAAAGCCAGTAAAATATCTTCTAAGAAGGAATTCCTTACACCATGAATTTTTATTTTTTTTTTTAATAATAGCGATTTCTCTGTAAAGGATCAGATGAACCAGGTAATCATAAGGCTCTAATTAAAAACTCACTCCAAAATAAGCTTTGGAGTCTCAAGTCCGTCCTTGTTTTTTAAGGTTTTGGGAAATCCAGAAATATTTATCCTTTAATTCTGTAAACTCTGCATGGCTTGATCCTGTCTAGAACTGTAAGCATGGGATGACCACAGAAAGTCCAGTATAATTACGGAGTTTGGTCATGGCAAAACCTCAAACGTAGTGAAAAGTTCACCACAGAAATCTTGTTTTTATAAGACATTCTTCACACCAGATATTTTTCAATCACACATCTGAACAGGTTCTATGAAAGCTGTAGTGCTTTTGACATTGCTTTGATGATACTGCTACCCTGCATCAACAACATAAAACAAGTGACATCCTCACATTTTTAGTGTAATGCCTTTAACAAACCCTCATTAACAATTTCCTATTTTCAGCTCAAATCTGAAGCCCTAGAGCTAGGAACTTCTATTTCTAACATATTTGGTATTCCTTAGGAAAACTCCAACTTCTCTTTTCCTTGTCACTTACCATCTCCAAAAAGCTGTAGAATGGCAAGATCAACCTGGCGCTTCCAGCCTGAGTCCTTTTGGATGGCAATACCATAGCCGGTGGAGGCAAACACTTTCCCACTCCCAATGGTCACCAGCTTGCAGCCTTCATCTCTGCCAGCCATGTAGTTTAGCACTGCAGCATCATAAATGAAAGCATCCAACTTCCTGCACAGATGCAAGAAACAAGAGGGGCATAGGACAGAAGTGACAGAATCTATATGAGTTCAAAAGTGTTCTCAGGTAATTAAGGCAAAAACGAATCTCTTTCAGATAGAGTACAATAGATTGCGTCTTCACCTTCATCAGAGTTAATGAAAATCTGAGCCTAGAACCTGTTTACAGATGAACCTAGGCTATAAATGAGGACTGTCTATTTCTGACTCTTTGATAATTATAATTTCTGATCTGAAAGAAAATTTGGAATACAAACATACTGGAAAACAAAATGAATGAAGAGGAAGTCAAGAGGTTCTATAGTCCTAAGAATAGCTTCTATTTCTGCAGTGCCTTTCATCTCAAAGGAACCTAAAATGCTTTATAAAATCTATCAATAGTAGATTGCAAAGAAGGGGTTGGTGTAAGGAAAAGATTGTCTATGATTTAAACTACTGGCACGATTTAGCTGATCAAAATGTTTTTTTTTTTTCAAATTAAATATAATCAGGACATCAGGTTTAACTCCTCAGTTACTCTGAAAAGCACTACTGGATCTTTACCCATGTCAAGTGGCCATGATAACAGCTTTATGATTTACTATGCCGAGTAGCTCTTTGGTAAAGAGTGCTTAGTTGAAAACCACAAGAAAAAGTCTGTTTCAACACAGAGAAATCCCCATTATGGGCTGGGATGGGTAGACAGCACAATTGACTGCTGAGAGCCTTCCTCTCACTGCCACAAATTGATTTGGGTGTGGGGGGCAATCTCAGGGGGCTGTATCTTCCACATAACCAAAGACAGCCAATGAGTAAATCCTACCACTAGATTTGAAACGAAGCACTTTCTGATAAAAGACCAAAGACCTTTCACCTTGCACATTCTCACACCCACGCTATCTCTTCAATCCACCTCCTGCACGTATATTGCCAGGATGGTGATTATCTCAGTTCAAGTGCATTATCTGTGGAGAAGCCTGTCCAAGGGTGGATATGAACCCAGGATGACATCTACCACAAGTGATGAGCTCTATTTCATCCATATATTTCCAGGACAGAGCATATTTATTTCCTGGATGATGACTACCCTGGCAAATGTACCTTCCCAGGATGGCATCCAACAATGGTACAATCATTTATAATGGGCTGTGTGCCTCTGAACCTGGCAAACAGGTTTAGGACTATTTATTCAATCTAGTAATTAAATTGGCTGAACATCTTCATTCGCACTTTGGAATGAACTTTCTCATAAGAGTGCAACATGAGTGTAAGCAAGAATGTTTTTTCCACTGGGTCTGGGCTCTAACAGCCAAAATGGTCAACTCTTGAATGTCTTTAATTATAAAGGACAAAGACTTGCAAAATGAGGTTTTAAGTTAGCTCCTTTACAGGTTCACTGCTATTAAAATAGGATGAGCTCTTAAACATACTAATGATTTTCTCCACATTTCCCAAATTTACATACTCCCAATTTATATACTTTCCTATTATTCAAACATCATTTTGTTCAGTCCTTAATACTGAAGTATTACAGAGAGAAGGGCTACTTCCAAACTATTTGCTTCAGCATACCTTCCATTACACTATATTAGCTAGTGATACACTAGGGTGGGATTAATCTGACAAGGATTGTTTCAGCTTCCTGATTAACATAAACTTTTGCAGACAGGAGGAGGGAAAATAAAGGAATTTCCAGATGACAATGCAAATGCTCTGAATAAACTTTTGTTCACAAAGTTTTTCCTACATATGCATAAGGACCTATCAGAATGAAAGAGCTTGGTGAAGCAAGGTCTTTGGGACTGATACACACAATGATACAGAAGATCCTTTTTTTCAGGGTTTGGGGTTTTTTTGCCTTTTTTTGTTTTGTTTTTTTTGTAAACACTTTTATAAAACACAGCAAAGCTAGAAACTCTTATACAGATTTCAACCTGCCTAAGAGAACCACAAAATTATTCTCCTGTGCTATATATGGTCTTGCTATACTTTTAGCCATGGAATGATAATGGAGGATCATTTTCTGAACCCCACAAAAAATTTCCAGAGAAGCATGCAAAAAAAGTCAGGTTTCTGTGGTGAGTAAGCATGGAAGAAGAAAGCCTCACCCAGTCTTCAGCGAGAACAGTGCATCATCCACCCCCCTCTGATTGAACTTCACCATGTAGCTGTGCATTTCAGGGTAGTTGTTGCGAATGTTCCTTTCTGTGCTGCCATTGGGAACCGTCCCAAAGCGGAAAGGGGGAGAAAAGTCATTGGGTTTCTGGAACTGGAGAGACAGAAAGAGAACATTTCTCACAATCTTTCATCAAGAAACAGTCATCTGAATGGGAGAACACATTCTCCTTGGAAGGTAATTCTGATTTTATTTTACTCTCAGGTGAAAAATATTACCAAGAAGTTACTACATTTCACTGTTCCCAAACACAAACATCGCTTGTTAGTGCCTAAGTATGAAATAGTGAATTTGAGCAACATGGTCTTTTTGTCTACTCAGGATTAAGTGCATAAAATAGCCAGTGATCAAAGATTAAAAGAAGGTTAGATAAAAGGAAAAAGAAAAAAAGAAAAAAGGAAAGGGAAAAGGTAACAGCTGCTTTGGAACACAGTCAAGGAAAGATTTTTCAATAAAATCTATGTGCATTTTATCCACAAAGTGTAATTTAGTTTCTACGAAGTATCTTTTTCAGCTCTGTGGATGCCTTTGCACTTCCTGATTCTGACTGAAGTAGAAGAGTAATTAATGATGATGCCTCTCAGAAGACCTCATGCCCACTTCATGAAATGAATGATCAGCTTTCAAACTTTCGGGCAAATATCCCAAATGAAATGCTATTAGTGGTTGCAAGTCACTAGTAACATTTGATGCCCAGAACAGAGCTGGCAGAGTACTCCAAACCTTTTGCTGCTCCCAAAAATACATTCATCATAACATTCCCCTACGGCTGCAAGGCTGTGAGATTTTATATGCCACTTGCTTAACTCAAGTCATAATCAATGCTCTCTGGGGTTTTATGAGCAGTAAAATTTAAACTGTCAATTATCGAGACTGCTTAAAACCCCTAGAACCAGCCGATGGGAAGGAGGACAGAATTGTAAGCCAGGAACTGAATAAGCAGCAAAGAAAAAGATGCAAAGGTAGGCCAGATGGAGGGAAGCCCCCTCCTCTCTTGATACATCGAACAATAACTTGCCTGGTTATTCTTGACTCCCAACTGTGACTGTATATTTTGATGATCCTGAGACGCAGGCTAAGGACATGCCAATGGTCAGACCAAACCCATTTAACAGCAACAGTTCACCTGGTTCATGAAAATATGTAGTCATATACTGCCACCTCCTACGGTGGAAATGAGGTCTATAGCTAGAGCTTTGAAAACATGCAGACAGGTCTTGTTCTTAAGTTCTGCTCAAAGCCAGTCTGGAACCTGGTCAACTCAGCTGAGGGGGGCCAAAGCCACTGAAGGAGTTTATCTCACTCACCACATCTCAGCAACAAGGCCAAGCAGGAGCTGTGTCTGTGGGTAGGTGAAGGCACTGTTCACACCACCTGTTTCTGTGTACCAGTCAACTCATCCGGCTGTGCAAGGAATCGTCTCTCCAGTTTGGATGGCAAGATAGGCTGGCTTGTATGTACATACATGAGCATGTGAGGGAGAACATGTGTCCTACAGCTTTAAGCCAACAGAAAACATTACATCTGGGTTTTTTTGAAACACAAGTTGGCACATCAACAAAAAGAGCGGTTTCATATAAAACAGGCAGTTAGGTGCCTCTTAGAACCTTATCACACTCCCTAGGGATGAAGACATCAAAACCTGTAATGAAAGCAAACTTTGATGGAAGAAAAATCACTGCAAGGTGCTAAAATTATTTTTTTTTTACCAGACTGATTATAGCAGCAGCTTAGGGGACCCAATCACAAGACAGGCATTGCCATACCAGCTGCAAAGGAACACAGTCTCTCCCCTGACATGCCAAAACAGAAGTTTGCAAAGTGGGCAACTTGCTTCCCCAGTGGCTGCAGAACCCTAGAGCACAGATGGGGCGGCCCCCATCCTCACAGAGCCCTTCAAAAGAGTAAAGTCAGCAGGGCAAGCAGCAGGCAGGCCCAACCAACATCAGTGTGATCTCAGCTTCAGCATGCCCTTTGGAGGGGCAGCAGCTATGAGAGCCTCTCTCTGGGCTCAAAGAGTTTTAAGAGAAAAAGAGGCCATTTTATACATCCACTTCCATTCCCCAGGATACAATCTCTAGTTTTGTCTGCTTCCATCACTGTGTCTATGAACTGGAGTAAGAAGGATTATAGAGTCAGGCAGAGCTGTGATAAGGGAAATGATCCCACCTCTGAACTATCCTTTGTTCTCCCTGTTTTCCAGGGTCCATCTTAGCAGCCAGAGGTGAAAGGCTCCATACTCAATTTTTAACCTTCTCAGCAATCTATATAAGAATTTAAAACATTCCTCTTGATGGAAATTACTGTTTTCGGTAACTGGAAAATCATGTTTGTACAGAAGGAAGCCAGGCTAACGGCTTCTAGAAAACTACATACTGTGCATTCACTCACCATCTCTTACACCCTGCTCATTCCTCAGTCAGAACAGATCTGCAAATGCAAATTATTCTCCGCACACCCACATGCACATACACTTCAACCACAGCCTGGTGGACAATGAGACAGGAAACAGTTGAAAGGATCCACATGGGACCCACACCAGAGATCTTTAGCTTGAATGCCTAAGAGGAAAACCCCAACCACCTGTGTTGGTGTTTGCAAAGCTGAAACCAGTTGATGTCCAGCTGATTCTACAGCCCATGGAGCCAGAGATAAGCAGCTAACTTCTCCACATTTGAGAAGTACATGCATGCAGCTTTCTGGCAGGAGATGGTAGCTGAAAGTTGCCCATGTTTGCAGTAGGTGGGCACAGCTCAATCCAGGGATGGAAGGATCTCCAAAGAGCTCTCCAGAGCCAAAAACTGCTGCATCTTTCTGAGCTCACTTCTGCCCCACACAGCTCATACTGAAGGAGCAAGAAGACATACAAGCCTTCCCAGAAAACATATGGGACAGATGGGGAAGGAGTGTACCCTCTCCCAGCAACACAGTGGAGGAACCTGTGTGGAGGATCTGGAGAAGATCCATAATGAGGAAAATTAATTGGCACTGTTGTCAAAGAGTTCAGTAAGGAAAGCCTCTTCTTTGGCTTCTCCCAAGGGCTGGGAGAGTGGGCCTGGATCAGAACTGTCAGCCCCAGGGAAGCAGGGCTCTTTGGCAGGCTGGTCTGGAGTCTGAGAGACATGAGACAGGAGCTGAGACACAGTGAAGGGGCCACTACAAGGAGGCAGCCTGTGCAGAGGTAATCTCGATGCTTCAGTAAATACCAGCAAAGGAATTAACCGCAGATATTGACAGAAAGGGTCAGGATTTAGATTAATGAGAGAGCTCTCCCATAATTTCACGTAAATGTTTCTGCCAGAGCCCTAAGTCACAACTATTCTACATCAGGCATCTTCCCAACTCTACCTACCTCAAGAGGTGACTGCCTGGGAGGGAACCCACAGGGCTTGGCTGCAGCCCTGCACCCAAAGAGCCCCAGGGAGAGGTGCACCTCACCTGCAGCCTCCCACTCACTCACCAGGGGACTTTGGTCACAAGATGCTCCTCCTGTACCCAAGATGATGTGACATCCTCTCACGCATGAGAGAAGATCCCTTACGGAGCTGGCTTCAGATCAAATAGGGGGAGGTGGTGGATGCTAGAGATGGGGGTGGGAAGCAAACATCAAGCTTGCCTGAAAGGCTGGGGTGGCTCTGGGACATGAGATGCCTGTGTTCAGAGCCCAGCAACTGCCTGCTTCTTCAAACCCTCACTCCAGAAATGGAAATCAAGAAGCACTAAGTTCAAATCAGACTGTGGCTTTGAGAAAGTAACCTCTCAGAGTCAGAGAGCAGAAATCTTCCTGCTTTGGAGAGCGATAAACACACAGGCTGGGGGCTATTAGCACATTCAGAGTGGAGAGCCCCTTTCCCTCTCCCCCCCCGCAACTCGCCATGAGAGCTGTCAGCGGCAGCAGCGAGAGCGGGTTTAAGTGACTTGTCTGGCAGAGCTGTTTCATTAGCAATTTGGAGCCGTGCCGTGCAGAAAGCAGCATTGTTCTCAGATGTTCGAATATCAATCTGCATAATGAAACAGGTGATAGGAGCTCTTCCCATTCAGGCAGCAGCGACTGGAGAGGATTCAGGGATGAGGGGTAGGGGTTGTGTCTAATTGGCCACAATTAATTTGATGAGAGGGTTTTTTTCAATATATTGTCTATCACCAAATGGTTCCTACAGAAAAGCGCATCTGCACTTATTTATCTGCCTGATGTAGGCCCTGTTTATACTGTAAAGTGTTTGCCAATAGCATTGAAAGCAGTTTCCCAAACTCAGCAAGCTCTCACAAAAGGGCTCTTTTTTGTCAGTCGATCTACTTTTACACTGCTTTAAAAAAAATATAATAATCCCCTGCTGGATAACATAATGCGCTGGCAAAACTTGGTGTGAGTGTGTGTACTTGTATGTGCGTAGAGCCTTACCTGTACACAGCGTCTTTGGGAGGGCTCCTTTCACTTTGTAAGGCCCAAACCCTCAGCTTAAATTCTCTACCACAGGAAGCTCCACAGCTCTGACCCACCAAAATAAGGTCCCCTGGTTCAGCTCCACTGTCAGCTGTAGGTCCAAAAGAGCTTGGGCCCAATTGTAGCTAGATACTTTGGGTTCGGTTCATTTGCCCAAGTCTTAAGTGCCAATTTGAGATACTCCAGGGAATTTCACCCTGGGAGCAGGTCTCTCATAACCCCCTGTCACATTTGCCAGCCATCTGAGGGTATTTTGGATACTCTGCTGCACCTAAATTGGCTCTAGGCATCTACATACACACAACTGAATCTAATCACTGGACCATTTGGCCCTCAGGACAGCTTCTCGCACCAAAGGTACAGGGAGCCAGACACTGTGGGTAGCAGACAGCCCAAAGTGCCCACTGCTCTCTTGGACTTGCCCATCAGGGCATCAGTCACAACCTTTTTTGCACAGGCACCTATAAGCAGCACTCTGCTTGGTCTTTTGGCAGTCGTACAACCAGCAGATATCTGTTGTGGCACAGCCCAAATGTCTCTAAAAAGGATGGTATTTATTAGCAAGCTGCAATGTAAGTTTTAGTGACATCAGGCTAGAAAAGCAAATTCCATTTTCGAGTGCGTAATTTTAGCACAACCTCTCTGCATTGCCCAAACATCCTTGATTGTCCCCTCTTGCACTGGTTCAGCTGCATGTCACTGCAGCCAGCTTGCACCTTTCTTCATTGCCTGAGAATCCAGTCAGGCTGTTTGCACAGGAGCTTTACCTGGAATAGGAACTTCATCCAGAACTTGCGTTAGTGGTTTTCAGGTCTAACTCCAAGGTAGCTCGATGCCTAAGACTTGATGACTACACATGTCCACCACGACATGTCCTGTCCTGGCTGCCTTGCTTCTGTATACTCTGTTTCAGTCAGGAAACTAACTCCTTCACAGCCAACAGGTGACTCTCAAAGAGAGGAGGCTTGTCCTTTTCATAGCCCCAAAATATGTCATTTTTGTCCCCCAAGCTGACTTGCCTTTGGTGGGTGGACATGCTCTCCACCTCCACTGTACCAAGAACAATCTGATCAGGACCCCAAGATGCTGACAGAACATTACACTAAAAATCTCGCAGCAAGACAATAAAAGCATTGCTAGTGAGAGTTAATGAAACAAAAAACTCTCCTCAGTGTCTGTCTATGTTATATCCTTTTCCCTCTGTCCTTTAGTCTTGTCATCTGAAGCTTGCAAGTTCTTCAAAGCTGTAACTCCGTCCTGATCTGCATTCAGGTTGTGACCGGTTAGTTTCTGGAATGTCAATCATCACTGCCAGCACCATTGTCAGCGCTTTTCCTGTATTCTTTTCTTTATCCAGCTTGATCATGCACATAGGCACATCAACAACTGTGCCCCATCACCCGTCCTGGTGCGGGGAGTGCTCTACAGACTCCCAGAGTGGAACCTGCTCTGTTGGTATGTTGGTGCAGGGCACTTTTACGTTGCTACAACAGCATCCCAGCTAGGAGTGTGCCAGCCCAACAGTGTAGGCAGAAAATCATACTGCAAACCTAAACCACAGCACTGATACAATAATCTGTGAGAAGACTTTTAAAGAGACTGTGCTGCTCATTCGTCTATTACTCATCAATCTCTTGTACAGATACTTCTCAAGCTTCATTCCTAAAGCACCCCTCTCCTCTCTGCACAGTCACCTAGTTTTGACATTACAGACAATTTTCACTCCCAAGGTGGAACTCACAGACATTTCCCAGTGACTACAAGTTTTCAGATCCTTCTTTTACCCTAGCTCTGATTTCCCCTCTTCTTCTGCATTCCCTCACAATATCACTCTCCACTTCCCCTGCAGCGGATACGACTCCACAGCTCAGAATCCAGTCATCACAAGAAATCTTCCTGATTTTTGGGCCCAGTAGCAGAAATCAGCCCTAAAATTGCAATGGCAAAACCACAGTTTCTTGTCTTTACCAGTCAAACAATACATGTCTTGATTTCAAAAACAAACAAACAAACAAACAAAAACAAATGAACAGCATCACATTCAATATAAGTTAGTTTTGGGAGGGCACAAAAATACCTTGGGCTCCCTCAGAATTTGACTTTGTGGTTTATCTTATTATTCAATACCCAGTGATGTTTCAAATTCTTTGGCCTTGCTTTGCATAGTGCTTTCACCCATGAATTCCTCTAGATAAGTCTGAGAAAGGAGTTATCAGTTAGCGCAGCTGACTGCAGCAAAGTTGGCAAAGAATTAAATTAAAATCACTTTTAAAGGAAGACATAGGGTGGGTCAGACCCACAAACCAGAAGAAAAATATCTGTGAATGTCTAGTGGTGAAACAGGGACACATGTGGGTCAGGGAAGGGAACAGAGCAACCTAGGGACAATGCAGAGGTGAGGGGGGAGGCAGGTGAAAGCAAAAGTAAGGAGTTCAAATATAGCAACTTTAAAAATAGTTGCCCTTGTAAAATAACTGAGATGAAAGTACAGATCCAATTGGTGGAAGAAGCCGCCATCACATACAGTTATTGCCAGAGCAATGCACACAGTAGGATTGTGCAGCCTCTTTTCAAGCTGGATTGCTATGTGCAGACCTGCTCTGTGCCGTTTCTGCACAGAGCAGAAGTCTGCAAACCTTGGGCAGCACAGCATCGCCCCAAACAGATGGCGTTTCAGGGGTCCCACGTCTTCCATAGCCAGACCTGCATGCACATGCCAGGACCACACTACCTTTCTGCTGACTCAGCATCATGGATACACCAGGGCCCTGGGGCCACTCCAGGATCAGACCATCACATGTGGACAGAGTCCACCCGCCACCAACAAACTGGGTGTCTTCTGGGTCTGCCAAGTGTGTGAGCATTATGCAGACTCTGTACAGCTTCTCCAGCCAAAAGGTAACACTAAGGCTTTAAAACTTCCTCAGGACACATTTGGCAGGCTATAGGCTTCAAGTCAGTCACACTGTTAGGCGTCCCTCAAGCCTGACCAGAGAATATAATCTGTAGTGGAATTATTGAGCTTCACCAGTCAGAGCCGAAAGCTCCTTGCACAGTCCTAGTACTGGTAGGTGTGGTATCAGATGAGCACAGTCATATCCGTTGCAATTAAGTGGGGCATGGGATCTTAGCTATAGTACACTTTTGTTTGCATGCATGTAGAGGGTGGAGATCATCTGTTTATGCCAGTATCAGATCCTGTCATGTATTCCACCCTTGGAAGCCAGCTTCCTTGGAAGCTAAACACAATGGGGCAAAATGCACCTACTGAATAATCCCAGGCAAGCACAAAACAGAAATCAGTGCAGCAGAAAGATGCTGGTTAGTACACTCATGTTAATATAATTAGAAGTGTAGATGTTCATTCAGAGGGAGAAAATCAACTGATGAAAAAGACCTTGAGAGGAGAGGTGGCAGCTAAGTACAGAGAAGTTTAAAATCTGCTTTGTTTGCACATGAGACAGCTGGTTAACAAATTATGAAGCACTCCGAGAGAAATTCAGAGGATGTAGTTTGGTGGGGGAACAGTTTCATTTTTCATCCATTTTGCTAAGAAAGGCAGGTTAGAGCCTCCTATCTTCTGAGCACTAATAGTAGCCAACTTGCTTCAGCACGTTGTATGTGGGTACCAACCACTGGGCAGTAGGGTGAAACCCTGCGCAAGTCTAGCAAACCTCCCAAAGACTTCACTGGGGCCAGAATTTTCATCCAAGTGATTAGAAAAGCCTAGTCATCACATTAGTGCAATTTCTTAAGCGCCACTGTAGGCACAAAGGCAAAGAAAAAAGCAGGGCACTCAAGGAGGGGCAGTGGGGCATGCCAGCAGCTGTCCCAGAGGTGGGAGACAATGCCTTTAGCCTTCTGCAGGAAGCTGCCCCACATCTGCAAGTGGACGACAGCAGAGAACTGAAAGCCCTATCACTCCCTGGTGAGTCCTGGGGCTCTGGAGCAGATACACCTGAAGCAAGCAAGCCTGCTGGGCTTACACCAAGACTCAGGGAAAGTTTGACCTTGAATAGCCAAAGGCCTGGAAGAAGCAGGGCTCCTATCCACCAGGTTAAGTAAAAATGCCTGGGAAGGTACAACCTGCCAAATATTTATCAAGTATATGTAGGTACATAACTTCAAACCTCACAGTCGCTAGCCATAAGCAATAAAAGGGTGGTGGACTGTTGTATTCTTTTTAACTCTTGTAGGTCTCATCCTCACATCCCCTCCCCACTAGCAATTCAGCCCTGATCATTCAGATGAAGGAGGCCAGCTCTCATCTCTCAGGCTGCCAAATCCTGGTGGCAGGGCCATTGTCTTTTATTTGACTGCAGAGTGCCAAGTACTTTTATGGCACCATATAAATAATAAATAAAAATATTCATTGCTTCCCTCTACGCTGACTTACACTGACGCGAGAAGCAGGACAATCCTTTGCTCCCCCCTCTCTCCCCCCTTACGTAACTCTCTGAAGATGGCTTTTTCCAGACTGCCAAACAATTAGCACAAAAGCGACCAAATTTGTCCAGAGCCTCCAAAGAGTTAGCTACAAGAGCCAGTTAAAAGGAAGATGAAAAGGGAAGAGTCAGTGGTGGCCAAAGCCTGAGAAAGCCCAGGACGGCGCAGCGGGGAAGGTGCAAAAGCTGCAAGCTCAGGACCGTGACACCACCCGATCGCTGACATCCCTCATCTAGCAACTCCCACCCATGCTGCCAGCAAAGCCCAAGGGGTTGCATTTCTCCCTTTCCAGCAAGGATGAATTGAACCTACGATCTGACTATGAGTAGCCTCTCCCCTTGTATCTTACCTGCTTAAGTTTCCAACAAACTGCATTTTACCTGGCACTAATCCTGAAGAGTCCAATTACAAGTTTTTACTGCCGTTAAATCCCTCCAGATCAACAGAAACAAGAATCCTGAGAGACTGAGTCAAGGCTAAAGCATGTTGCAGCCTCCTTGCCACTCCGTGCTACACAGCGCTGAGCTGTGGGAGAATGACAAAGAAAGTAGGACTGAAGCGGGGGGAGAAAAAGCATGCTTGAAAACCCATTGACTTTAAACATTTATAGCCCTAAAACTACTGAATCACTTTTTAGCACACAGGCACAGGGGTTTGTTCCAAGGATCTCAGAAAGCATAAAAATCATGCCAATGCAAAGAGTGCAGAATGACTAAATCTACGATAAATGTACCCATCTACAACTGTAAAAAATTATCTGAGATCGTATTTATGTACACAATAAATCTAAGTCACCAGTTAGAAAGATCTATTAGTAACATACGATATGCTGTAGCTATTTTAATAGCTATTTATTAATATGAAGATTTTAGCATAATAAGTAATTACAAAGATATATACTGCACTGTGTAGTATTTGTAAATAGTTCATACTATAGTAACTGATGATTTACAAAGAGAAGCAGAGAAATAATCAGATTTTAAGGCATAAAATTTCAGACTATCAGAGGTCTGAATTTTCTACACTTCAGTATGAACTAATGTTTGTTATATTATGCAGTAGTTGGTACCATTAATGTTATATATAAAGGTCACATTTAAGCAAAAGACTGAACACAGTTCAACTTATTTACAGGAAGATGTCCCCCCAGTGAAGCACTGTGAAAACAAATTCAGCTCTACCCCATGACATAAGGTTTGGGGACTTCCTTATTCTGGGTTTTGGCTTTTGGGGTTTTTGTGGTCAAGTAAGGTGAACTGGACTCTACACATTTTAAAACAGGTTCTGATTTATCACAACAGGACAGAGTTGGAAATCGCATGGTCTTACTTCTGTCTAGCTAACTCACATTCCCACGAAGGCCTCCTGACACTAAAAACCATACTGCTGTTGAAAGGACTGTGTGTTTCTGCTTTTGCACACTGCCACGTAAAACTTCCTTTGTATCATGCAGAAATGTGTGAAAGTACCACAAATGTCCATCGACACAAAATGCGTGATCCTGTGGAAGATCTGTTCTGCCTCCAAGCCATGCGGTTCGGCAATCTTCCCCTTACAGACCTCACAAGGTACAAGATTGAACCCCCACTTTTTGTCCCCTTGGAAAATTTCTATACACCCGCTCTGCGTTTTCCCTAGACTTCTCTAGAACAGGTATTTGTTGTACAAGAGATGCAAGCTCAGAAAAGCATTTAACTTCAATCATGTGAATAATAGCCAATTGACTTTAATGTCGCCACTCATGAGCGCAAAGTTAAGCACATGCTTAAGTGTTCTGCATATCTGGGATCCTTGCATAATTTAGATTTGATGTGCCGCAGAGTACAATGTGGGAAATAATTCATTTTTCAGTTTCATGGCCGCGCCTCTATTACTGCAGAAATACAGCAGATCCTTTTTTGCATGTTTTTCAGTGAGACTTGTTTTGTATCAGCCTGAAATGTTTCATTCATCTCAGAATAACGTGTTGTTCTGTCTTCCAATTATCTCCTTCTGTCCCTTTGTTACAGAAAAAAAAAATCTTTATTTTCCTTTATTTTTTTTTAAATGTAGGTCAATTTTATGAGTAGTGCCTTTAGAAAATGACAAGTCAAAAATAAATGTCAGAAATATCAAACAAAGTATTTTGTTTCAGGTACACTAAAATAATCTACTTTGGCAAATATCAGAACTTTCCTCTGCCTTCTTACGCTCTCCACAGATTGTTACTTTTTTCAGTAAAAATATTGGTGAGTTTTAACTCCAAAACTTAACTTTTTTTAAAAAAAAGCATGTCTATTGAAAAATATAGCTGACCTATGCGGCATAGAAACAGGTCCTTTTGTCTCAACATTTCATTAACATCTTAAAAACCAAATAAGTCAAATACATGTGAAATTTCAGCAATCTGTATTAATTTGCAGGCATGCAGAAATCCATTTCTCTCCTTTTTATGTCAATTACAAAATTACCATTTTGATACTTCATTAGCTTCTTTGGCATTTCCAACTAATTTATAGGCATGGATACTATTTTTTATTATTATTATTAACCTACTGCATTCTAAATTATTTTATTTAAATGCCCTGCTGGCTGTCCACATTTGCTTTTATTCTATTACTACTGTACATGAATGGAAATTACGTATAGCTATTAGATTATTTCACACATTAGTTCATTTTATATAATCTTTCCTGTATTTATTGCCTTGGTTAGACTGAAATACCGCAGGCACTTGTTTCTCTAATGTGTCTGAAGCTCTCCCGTTATTGAAAATTGGGTTATATCTCCTGATTACAGTCAGATGAAATCCAGACCTGGGAGCTGACTGCAGTATCTTGCGACAGACCGTCTTACCAGCAGGGGTTCTGCAGGGGGTCGGGGCTGTAGCAGCTCCCCACACGGACCCGGGACAGATGCAGCCTGATGGTGCGTGCAAGGATGCTCTAGCTGGGCCTGCCGGTGTTGCTGCTGAGGGGGCAGAGCTCCAGTTGGGGATCTGACCCAGCCAGCATCGCTCTGCCCCTGCCAGGACCACATCCAGCTGCTCCTGCTAGGACCACATCCAGCCGCTCCGCTGCACCGGGTGGACTGGTGGAGGCGACGGGTGCTGGTTTGGCATCTGTGCAGGAGGAGAGCGGTTTGGCATGCCGCGAGCACGGGGAGCTGGAAGGGAGGTGCTGTCAGAGCAGCTCTTTGCCTGCAGGACTCGCCGGGCCAGTGCTGCTCTCAGGGAGGAGCAGGTTTCTGCTCCCTCAAACTGCCCACGGCTGCAGCAGCATTAGCAGCCACAGCTTGACATATGATTTAGCAGCTGCAACTGTTAACGTGGGGAAATGAACAGCCATCATGAGGTGGGTTCCTGGGTCAGCTCTGGCACCAGCTTTGGGCTAGCTGAGCACAAAGGGGTGGCACTCAACACGGTGAGCATCACCTGGGCCAGAGAGAGAGCGGCAGAGGTCACTAAGCTCAGTACAGCCACCCTCAGTCCAACCTACTACCCTGACACAGAGGTATCCACTCCGGCCCAGCTCAGGCAGACCCACTCAAGCATCCACACAGTGCAGCAGGGACATGACGTTCGTCACTGTCTTGCATGTCATTAGGAAGTAAATGCTGGGGCACAGCCAAGACACCATCCAAGTCCTTAGGCAGCTGGAACATTTCAGCTCGCTCTTCTGGGGAAGCAGCAGGTTGGCAGCCATAGGCACCTCTCGGAGCAGCTCTTCCCAGGCAAGGCCCAAGGAAGAGGGTCCAAGGAGACCCTCAGGGTGACTGTCGCAGGGTGTAGCCAGCCTGACCTTGACAAGCATTCCCCAGCCAGGCACAGTAATGGATTTTGTGAGTGCATCTGGCATTTTGGCTGCTGTACAGTGCCAGTGGGACACCTTTCCCAGGTACCGTCATGCTACAAAGACATTTGCAAGCAGATCTGGGTCTAGGCAAGTAGGAACAACGTCCCTTAAAATAACTAGCCCTTTGCCTGTTGGCTTGGATTATGTCCTCTGCTGACATGTACTGGAGTAGCAGGCCAGGAGTTGATCTGCCTCACTTCTGCTGTGGACACCAGATCACACACTGGAGATAAAAGAGACTGAAAGCTAGGAGACTAGAAGCTATAGGTGTTCCTCTTGGCCACCTGACATTAGTCAGTGACTGCCTCCTTTGAAAGCCTGAACTGGCTAATAATTTAAGCAGGCAGGAAAAGTGAGGTAGAGCACAGCCCACTTCCATCTGTCCTGGGCGTGGCTGCACCCTGCATCTCGGCCAAGCAGCGCATTGAGGGGGTGAGGGAGCTGCAAGCAGTATGTGGGCTTTGGAAGAGGGAAAGGAAGAGATTTAGAAGAGTGAATTCCTCCTAAACCAGGGCATCTTGAAGCAATGCGACAGATGCCTGCATGGCTGCTCTCAAATTCTGCAAGGCCCTCTGCATGTTCAGAGAGTGGAAATCCATGAGCCCAGTAGATCAAACTCATTCACTCACATCTTTTGGACTGAGTTAGTCCCACCTGTCTTTATTCTCCAGAGGTAACAGCTAGGCTGTTTTTACCAGCCAATTTTCATCTGATTCCAGATGCTCTGGTAGATCGTAATTTTACCCAAATGTTGTACTTGCACTAGCAGCTGTGTTTGAGGCACACCACAATGATCTGGGTATGTAGTGTGGCCTTTCTCTTCCCCAACAAACAAAGCACATATGCCTTAGGATAGCAAAAGCAAACACAGGTATGTTGGCAAAGAAAAGTAGAAGAAAATGACCTCAATCTAATACACACAGGTGGCCCTGCGGTGAAATCGACTAAAATAGGCCCAGAAACTTGTATCCAAAGGCTCTGTGAAGCTCCAGGAGTTACCGCTCTCAATTGATATTTCATGCACATATCTCTGCAGGTATGAAGACTATCTTGAAAAACATGAGAACGAAAGCGTGGCTCTCTTCATGAGCCTAGGCACAGCCTGAAACAATAGATCACAGGTATGAACTACCCCATTTAGCTCAGACAGTTGAAAACCTAATGATGACAAACTAATGTTAACTCTGATAGGGCTGGCTGGTTTTGAACAGTGTCTTTCAGTCTGAGGGAGTCTGCAGCTTCTAAAGAATCTCCGCAACATCCTCCACCTGGCAGAAAAGCATCCTCCCCTCCACCCCCTCCTCAACCCGGCACCTGCAAATGTGGAGACAGCACGGAACAAATTGAGGTTGAAATTAAAACAAATAACAGGAGCACTTCTGCACGGATTGTATTATTCTGTGTCATATTTCATTCCAGGATAAAAAAAACAACAAAAGGGGGGAAAAAAACCCTCTTAAAAAATTAATCCACCGCAGAATTTCCAGCCTGCTGAACAGGACACTGTGTACACAGGGGGCCTGGCCACGATTTATTTCTAGACTGTCATGGAGGACACAAGAGACAGTAACTATAACCAGTCCAGCAGCAGCAAACTGTCACTTCCAGTCCTCTTCTTGCTGTAATCCCCGATAGCAGTGCGTGCAACCTATTGTTATTTGGTTGCCCTACAATGGCATGAACCCTTAAGCAGCCCCAATGATTGACTAAGAATTTCAGCATGGGCAGTCAAGCCTCACAACACTCAATTCCTCGTGAGTATCCTCAACGCAAAACAAAAATAAAGCAGCGTGCAAAGTTTCAGACCCTCATGAACCAGACAGTGCTACCCTGCATGCATGAGCAATCTCCTCAAAATCCTTGGTGTGCAGAGCCCAGCAAAAGCAAATGCTCTGCAAGGACAAAATGCAGTGCATGTAAACAAGGCAGCGAAACACTCTGAACAGGAAATGATTTCTTGTGCTAAGCTTCCAAAGGCCTCAAAAAATGACAGTAAAACTTAAAATGCAAGCAACAGTAAATGATCAAAGCCATACTGATTTACCCCCCTGGGCAGAACTCGTCCCCAGAAAAAACTAACATATTTGCCATCCTAATGGCCAGCATTCCCGCATAGATAAATTATTTCATCCTGAAAAAAACAGGTTACAGCCATTATACACATCATCTCCAAAGCTCCGTTAATTCATTTCTTGCTGACAATCAAGGTGTGGTTTGGTATCATGCAAGCAAGCACAATTCGGTTTATAATTCACTCCTGTAGTGCTTAAAATATGTAAAAATGCAACCGAATACCAACGAAGAGCAGTTGTGCTATTTAAACTGGGGACTAAAGCTATGATGTGACTCCGAAAAAAAAACGAACACCTTCCCAGCAAAAGCGAAGAAGAGAGGGTAGAGCAGCCTCTTCTGTGGAAAAGGCTGCTTTGGGGATTTGGGTGGATCCATTACCTTTTTGTCACTCAAGCCAGACACCTGGTCCACGTATTCCTCTTGGATCATGAAGGCAGCCAAGTTGGCAGTGTAGCTGGCCAGAAAGATGACAGCGAAGAAGGCCCACACCGACACCATGATCTTGCTAGTGGTACCCTTGGGATTCTGCACTGGCACAGAGTTGTTGAACACCAGCCCCCACAGCAACCAGATAGCTTTGCCAATGGTGAAAGAGGGACCTCCTGGCTCTAGAGTGATTAAGAAACATGAACCCACAGTGAGCATCTCAGAATAAGTGGTCTGCATTCTATTCAAACACACATCTTGACTTCAGAGTTAAGAGCAGTATCTATTCCCACACGTGAGTTGAATGTCCGCAGCTACATTCTCCTACATTCGTGACACCATATCTGAGCAAAGTGCTTTTTTAAAAAGTCATCAGGCTTCCACATTTATTCTGTCTCAAAGATTTCCGCTGAAACCTTATATAAAGGCTTTTCTGTATCTGATTGGAGTATCTAAAAGCCCAAAACTCCCACTTCAGTTCAAGTGTTGTCACCAGAAATAGTTTGCTCAGAAAAATTCTATCCTCATTTCTAGCCATTCAACAGTGATGTTGTCCTTGAACTCCCAGCATACACCTGTGCAAGTCATGCCCTTCACTGTACTTGTACAGGTGCAAGGAAGAGCACCATCTGAAACAGCAGGGCTCTACAAATACCTCGGCAAAAGGGTTTCGTTACCCAGTCTGTCAAAGACACACAAGCCAGAGAAGAACACAGCTCCCCCTCCTCATGCTCCGGCTGAGGTAAGTCTGGGTGCCATATACTCTGGTCCATCTCAGGAAAATCAACAGCTCTGTCCCAGACAGTCCAGGAACAGATCTAGTGCTTTAAAAGCTGCTGTTTTCCCTCCATGCACTTTTCAGCATGGAAGTTCACTCACACCCCAAAATCCATGTGTGCTCATGAAGCACTGGGCCTGAAAACTTGTGACATCCTGCCTGTCTCCCAGCAGTCTCATATCCCCGGCATACACTGGTTCCATTAGTGGGAACCCAAACCAAAATATTCTCAAGCACAAGAGAGGCTGTCAGGGAGACTAGGTATGCAATTACTGTAAGGATCCTGCTTCCAGACACCAAGAAGAACCTCTTAGGACAACAGTCCTCTGGCACAGGTCTGTCACTTTTCCAGTCGTGCCAGCCTGACTCTGCAACCTTTTAGGTTAGTATCCCACGTTTTATCTCCTCCCTTGGGCAGGCTGACTGGTGCCCAGTGCTGCTGCCTGGGGTTGACTCCAACAAAGGAACAAAAGGGAAGGAAGTTTTGACACTCCTCTCCAACCCCCCGAGTAGTGAATAGCATAAATCATCTGAAAACACTAACTGTGTTACTCTAAATACAACTGAAAGGCTCAAGGGGCTCACTTTACACCCTGGAAACTGCACATCAAGTTCAAACCAGAATCATCACCTGGCAAAACTAGACCCTCTAGATGGCAAGGAGACAAAGTTGCTGTAAGAAACATGGTTTGGCAATCCTTGTCTTTTTACGTGCCAGAGTGGTAGCTTCATATCCCTCTCTGTCTATTGTGCCCTAAGACATACAGGTGTAAGGCCTGCAAACCATCAAAGGGAACTGTAAGGCGTAAGGAAGTCATGAGAAGCTCCCTCCTAAAGCCACCTTCTCTCCACCGATCACCCTGTGTGCTTTCACAGTTACTTTGTTAGCCACAAATGAAGACAGTAATGGGAGCTTCTGATCCGCACCAGGCACCCGCAATCCTTCTGAGCCCTCCAACTTTGAGTGCTCCAACAACAACCCAACATCATTTAGGGGCTAGATCAGGGGATGCCCACCTGACCCTGTAAAGAAAATCTTCATGTCCACAAAGAGAAAATGCAGGTGTGGTAGGCAGGGGTATCCTGTGGTAGACAAGTTCATATGCAGCCAAAGCAACATTAGCCAGAGCGTTCATTACCAAACAAGCATTACAGACTCTGCAGCAGATTTCTACATCTTCACGTTACACCTGTCAGGGATAATATGTGCCTGATCATGCAGCACTTTCATAATTACTCAGAAATACTGACATTTGCAGCTGCAATTCAGCTAACTTAATAACTGCACAACTGCACACCTGTACTAAGAACTGCTTCCAATTCCATGTCTGTATTAGTATCTCTCAAGAGACTCAAAGGTTTAACAGCATTTACTTGTGTCCACAGATCCACGTGGTTACGATCAGTTGCCATAAAGGCCCTCCACAGCTTCGTGTTAAGAGAGAAGTTCTCTGCTTCCCATATATGTGGTTCTGCCTGCATTCTCATTAACACTTTTTTTTCCCACTCCTCTCTAATTTGGTGGTATAAATTCACTCAAAGCACTAGACTGGGAAGCAAATGAGTGCATTTTCCAATAACTGTATCTCTCCCACTATTCTGAACAGACCAATAAACCCAGAAAGGTTTAAAGGGCTGGTTCATCAGGGGGTCAAGATATGGAGATGACAGAAGGCTCAACTTGGTAATCATCTTCATGCCAATAAGGAAAAAGAGGCTGTCTCTTAGGCTGTCTGTCCATCTTCTCTTTAACTCATCAGGGTGTCTTCTGAAGATCAGAACCACAGAGATGGGTCACTCACTTTTCCCCATCTTTCCTGCTGACCTTGCAAAATCATCCATCACCCACTCCCAGGAAAATGAGCTTCCCACTTTCTCAGTCAGCCTTAGCAAGCCAGAGAACCAAGTCAGGGAGGGACATGCCCAGGTGACAGATGTGAAGTCTGGAGGACATAGCACTATGCTGTGAGGCCGGCAGAGCGGCTTGCTCTCCAGGGAGATGTAGCACTGAAGGATGGATTGACAGTGATGAGCCCTCTGATTGCCTCAGAGAGCGCAGCACTGTAGGCACTTCCAGTACCAGCTACCAGGACCCATTTTCCCTCAATGAGAGACAAGTTGGAGCTGGTGCATGCTTTAGAGATGAAAGGCGGCACAGCTCCATCTCCCGAGCCAAGCAAATTATCCATTATACACATCTGCTCTCTTCACAGCCTTTTTTCCGCCTCCATCTCTGCCCTCTTTATTCTGAACACAGAGCTCAGAGCGGGCTAGATCCGTATCACATTCAAGGCAAAGGAAACACCCCGACAAAGGAGCCACGATTGGAAGCAAGAGAGGATTGTGGCAAGGAGGGACATCCCTTACCTCTGCCATCAGCAAGGCACCGATTATAGCCCACAGGGCTGAAGTACTCAAAGACGAAGACAGCCACTGCAGAGATGATAAGCAGCATCACAAACATCATCACCCATACATCAGCACTGAAAGGCTCTGGAGAAGGAGAGAAAACCATGGTGAAAAACCTGATATACTACCTCACCCCTCCTTCACCTCCTTTGCTCCCCAAATCGCCCCAGTGGAAAAACTGGGCTGAAGTTAAAACGAAGCCTTGGACCCAAGTCTGAAAAACTTCTTGAACTGGGAGAAGTGTAGTTTCTGTCTCTATAATGCCTGTGTTCCTTCTCACTGGTACATTTGTGACACATGGCTCCATCTGGAACTATATGCAGCCATTGTGGCATGCATTGATAAAATAAAATGCATTGACAAAAGATTGTTCCCAGGAAGTCCTCCAGCACCATCTGGAGAGAGTGGGGAAAATCAAGCACAACTGGCAGAGTTTCAGACAAGCATCCAACTTTCAAGATGCTGCTGAGCCAAAGAGCATCTCCAAATTTCTAAGGTTCAGCCATAACGATAGTTTTTTCAGCTATTCAATTCCTGTAGCAATGGGAACATTGTCTCATTGTAGAAATGTTAACGTTCATACTCTGCAAGTTTTCTTCTTCTCCAAGCCTGAACAGATAAAGATGGGACTGAACCTGATCAAAGAAACTTAGAACTTTGCTCCAGAGTACAGCCAGTAGTGCAACCTCAGTTAAATTGCATTTTTAAATTTTGGAGTTAACTTTGTTGTTACTTTTACATATTCCAGCAATACTGGTGGACTTGACTAAAGGCAAAAACTCCTGAAGAGTGAGTAGTCATGAAACTCCTACTTAAAAAGGCTTGGAAAAATTTCTTTACCCATATAAAGTTATTTCTCTTTATAAATGTTCACAGAATGCTGGCAGAGAGCAGACAGTAATTATATAACTCATATACTGTGTTTGCTGCATCATAAAGCATTTTATAAAGCCAAATAGTAGACACTAGGAAGACATGGATGTATTGGGGAAATGCAGTATCATTTCTGCATTCTCTGATCAACCTCCATTACCAATGGACGTTAGAAATCACTTTATTGGAAGACACAGTGTCGGCACAGAACTGATGGCCCAACTCATCTTGAAAAGCTCTATTAGATCTTTAACTTCTACCAGTTGCTCTGTCAAGGGAGGGTCAAGTTAATACCTTCTTTATAAATAATGTCTCTCAAAGCACAACAATTATTGCTAATTGTTATCACTAAGTACTATGACATACCAGCTATAAGGCTTGAATCAATTTTCTTCTGGCCTACACTCCTTGAACATGCTATTAGTTGAATCACTGGGAAACCACATGCTGCAGAGTAGGTGACAACTCTTTGTGAGCCCATTCTTTCCTGAAATTAGGCATATAATTGCTGAGAAATGCCTTGGAACCCCTAGGCAGTGCCTGTTTGCATTTGCCTGGATTTTGCTTGCTTGGGATTTAGAACTAAAACATCACAGTTTATTTTTATATACTTGTCCCACAGGTACTCCCCAAAAGGACTTTCAGGCTAAGAATCACAAGCAACCTTCACCTAATTTTTGATGAACACTGGGTGAAGTTTTAATTTTAGATCAAAATGATACCTAAGAAGGCAGAAGGTGAGACAGTTCCATTGCTACGTGACACCATGACGCTGATTCCTGTCTCAATGAAGGGCACAGAGAAATCCACCACTTCTGAACGCTCCTCATTAATGGTGAGGGATCCCACAGCCATATAGGCCCGTTTGGTGACAACCTGGAGGAAGAAAAGGAAGAGATCATACACAGACCCGAGGCACCTCTCAAGCACCACAACCAAGCCCCTCGTCACCTTTCTGCCTTTCCACATAGTCCTTTTACTCCTGTAATCCCATTTACTATATTGTTTCTGTCATCTCCTCTTTCTAATCTTCCATCAGGATACCTTCTTCTTTCCGGAAATCTACAGAAATTAATCTTCCCCTCAAAGTCAGTATGTGTATAAAAAATAAATCCGCAGAGGTCTTAGGATAAACACATCATCCACTGAGATGACGTCTTATCTCATTTTTCTGTCCTTGCTTTCTCCTCCCTCTAACACTGTGAAATCTTATTTCATTCTTTATGCACCCTGTATACAACCTAAGCATAATCTAGGTTGCAGCCTCTCTGGTGCATGGATATCATCCTCTTTCTTTCGCTTTGAAGGCCAAATTTGTGACGCTATAGAGAATAATAATTAATCATTGAACAGGAAAGGTACTTATGGTCAGAGTGTCAGAGCAGATCAGTTCATCCAGTGCCCAGAAAGAATCCAGGCCAATCATTTCTATAGAGTCACCTCCGTTCCTACCCTGCAAGGTGACCCAGTAATGATGGGAGACTAGACCTGATCTGTGTCACCCAGCCCAGGGATGAAGACCACCATGCCCTCCCCTTTGTTGCTAACCTCTCCAATCATTCCATTCCACGTCCCATTGATCTTCTTCCCATGCTTGCCATTAGTCACCAAGTAGAGGTCATAGGTGAACTTGACAGACTTTGAGATTTTCTTGAGGATGTCAATGCAGAACCCCTTGCAACATTTCTTCATGTAATCTGGCTCCTCATCAGTTTTGTTCCTGAACCATCACAACAAACAATAGGTTAAAACACTGGGGAAAATTCCCTTAGTTCCCTTCTGTTGTCAGTATGCACTCCTCCTCCCACAATATAATGTGGAGAATTTCACTTGTGCTGTCTGTGCTGGAGGGTGAAGGGACACGCTATGATGATTTGCCCAAAGAGGCCAATCCTGAATGGACACAGGCCAGGCTGGGAAAACAGAAGTGACTTTTCTAAAAAGGATTATCAGGGTATGATGGTATTGGCCCAACAGACTCCACATTCTGCTGAAAAGGGAAAACCCAATAGGAGGAGAAAAACCCATGAGTGCATACTCAGTCACTATGCGTTTTTGGCAAGGGACCGTGTTCCTCATGCAGGTGCCACTTAGGGGGTCCACATTCTCCACAATGACAAATGGTGCCTCTTCCAAGGTCACGATACTCAGGTGATCATCTTCACGTTCCTCAGAGTCCGGATACAGCTCAAAGCGGGGCCACACGTAATACTTCATCTGCAACTTTTTTTCTTTCCATTTCCCCACCTGTGGAGACACAAATCACAGAAGATGATAGACTTCCAGCTGCCCCATCCCTCTGCCCTGGCAGGAGGACCACACTGGAGTACCCAAGGTCACAGCTCATGTAAGATGAGGACATTTCTGGGAAGAAGGCTCTGAGTAAGTGGGTTCAAACCAGGGGGAAGTGAAGAACAAGAAAGATGTCTGGGTTGTCTCATGTCTGTGATGGTCTCAGCCTCTGTGAGAGTAAGCAGATCATCAGGGTGATACCATCACCATGGTCAAACAGACATGATGTCTTTCAACATGAACAGAGCTTGTTGTCTCCTGAAAGGTTGAATTCAGCCTACTAGCCACAAGAAAATTTTTTATTCCTTCTAAAAAGAGGAGAAATATACATAAATTCTGAAACAAATGTCATTTTGAAACATAGAAACTGAAATACTCACTTGAAATAGTTAAAAAGGAATTTCTTTATATTTTTTTTAAATTTTGTCTTCATCTGTTTTCAGTGAAATTCATCAGACAGATTCATTTTAGCCAAACTTGGTTTTGTTGAGAAATAACTCCTTCTTATGGAAAAAGGTTGCCCATTCCTAGTCAGGACTGGGTTCTTGCAAGAGACAGGCAACCGAAGAGGGATATGTTGTGCGTTTTCAGGAGTGTCTTCACAGGAGAAGAACACAGACAGAGACGCTTGCTAACAGTAGTTCTTGCTCTTCCCTGTGAAGGCCTTACTGAACTAACTGCTCTTGTCCTTTCACGTTGACCTGGTTACATACCTTAGCTGGAAACAAAGAATTGCTCTGTGTTTCGGACACATGAAAAATAAAATCAAAGAGCATCTATGACTTTTTAATCTTGCTATTTTTTCCATAAGTATATATTGCAATTTTAGATCTTTTCATTTTCCATTTCTTAAGCAATCAGAGATCATATCTTCAGCGGTCAGGAAAGGAGAGTGGGATTCAGTTGCCTGATACCTATTGCCACAAGTAAGGGTTCTTTTGAAGTCACTCCAGTCCCAGAAGACACGATATGTGTAGCACACCCATGCCCATGGTAGACCACTCCTTGCAAAAATTCCAGGAAAAGAAAAAAACTGAACATCAACTATGCTTTCAACTATCAAAGTCTTGCCTTTGTTCTCAATTCCCCCCATCACAGTTGATGCTAATTAACACCTTGGCTGGCAGCTGAAGCTGAAGCTGAGAGGGCAATAAACTAACTGGGCTTTAGAAGGAACTTTCCTGCACAGTCCTCAAAGAAAGCTCTCCAGGCCAGGGCTGAGACACAGCTGACTTGATGGCAGAGGCAGTGTGGGTGTGTGGGAAGCTTGCACAACTGCTCTTAGCGGTGTACCTGCTTGGTGGGTAAACAGAAAAGCTTCATTCCACTGCAATCCAACACCCCTCCCACCACCCCCAAATTTCAGCCATTTATTTATTTAAATGACAGGATGGGAGGGAGAAGCACTTATTAGAGGCTCATTAGGTGTCAGCGGTTATTCTGTGAAACTCAAAGCCCAGCTGGGGTTTGGCATTTCAGAGCAGCTAGAATTCACATAAAACACTTGTCACCTTCAAAACAAACAAGCAAATGCTTCATCTGGCCATGAAAGAAAAATCCACTCTGGGGGCTTGTGGAGGGAGAAGAAAGGCAGAAGAAGTCACCCAGAGACAGCAGCCTCCCCATCCATTCCTGCAGCATGGACACAGCACCCCAGTGAGGGCAGGGAAGTAGGTTTTGTGAGAAGGGGGTGAAATGGTTAGGTAGCTGGTCTTACCTTCCTAAGAGCCCTTATGTTAAGCAGTTGGCAAAAAATGCCAAGAGCTTGCCCCTAATGTTCCCTCCACCCGTGGAGTCACGCTGCTTGGATCAGCAAGCAGGGTACACAGCTATTTTCTTCTTTTCTCCTTTTTTGTTCTGTTTTGGTTTTTTGTTGTTACTCGAGTGGGCAGACAGGAGTTGTTTTAATTTTTGAATACACTTTGAGCAGCAGGTGAAAGCTGACAGCCTGGGAACCCCAGGAACTGGTGGCTCCTTTTGCCCATAAAAGACAGGTAGCGCTGTCTAGGGCAGCAGATGGTCTGTACTCATGCTAATATCTAAGCCTGGATGTGGAGCGTGCCTTTCTGAGGGAATAAAGAGCAGACACTCACATGCTCATCCAGGGTGAGTCTAGAGCTCAGCTCTAGACTTTCCACTCATTGACCAAGAAGGTCAATTTATCATCATTTGAGCCAGAGATTTCTGCAGTGCAACTTTAGTCCTGAAGTAACTGAGCTCAAATCCCCAAAACCAGTTCAGTGAAGCCACCAGACAAGCAGAATAACTGCACACACAGTGCTCAGTAGGGACCAGTGATTAAGATGCTGCACAGAACAGCCCAGACTTCAGCTCAGTAACATTAACTTATCATAGAAATAAGTGGTTGATGAAAGAGACATCTTGCAGTATCTCAGCAGCACTTAGATATCACAGTAATAGGCATGATATAAACCCCTAAGTGATAAATTAGATCAGATAGGCAAACCTAACTCGTAATTACCCAGAAGTTCTCTGGGACAGAAAGGGGAGTTCATAAGGCTGTGTGCCAGGCACGTTTCACAGTGTTGTACTACACAGACAACATTATGAAATTAGGATAACAATGACAGTCTTGCCACAGCCTCCTGTGCGCTGAAGCACCTAACCTGCAAATACAGGTCCTTTCCTTATTATCCCAATAAAATCATTCTAAATTGTCAAAATAGGAAGAAAAACACTATGTAAGGGAATGTTCTGACCTAAATTTTCAAATTAACTATGGAGTATCTCAAGAATACATGCAAATATTATGTTTCATTGCTAACCTGAACAATCAGGAATGGCATATACCTGCAGACATGTATAGATATGAATAATCAAAGTCAGAAAAGCGTTGTGAATTAAGAGGGAGCAGACTTCTTTACATGCTCATGCATGCAAGAGTCAAATGTATATGCATGTAGTTAAAGACAACCAAGTTTAAGCAACATGTGGGCAAGGACAGTAAGGATAAGAAACACCACATGTGCAGAGGATGGAGGCAATGCAGGAGAAAGAAAATACAAATGTGCATCATATACTAGATAATCTGCCATGAGAGGGAAGAAGCAATTCACTGTGGGGACAGAGGTTAGCCACAACAGAATTAAATGTCACAGATTTGTCCAGGTAATGATGCCTATTCTTAAAGAATATAACCTGCCAAGCTGTGCAGAGCAGAGCAAGGCACTTCTGAAGTCTCAGGGTATTTGGTATTAACAGCTTGTGAACTGTTATTACTTAGGTTTTGCTCAGTGCTTGCCTCAGCAAACAGAGGAAAAATAAACCATCCCAGACATCCTACGTATTTGTCACCCTGCAGTTTCAAGACCTGCTGGGCGTTCTCCGATTAGAGTCTAGTCATCCAAACTCCCACTAGGAGCTGTGGAGGGTCACAGAAACAGCAAAAGTAAGGATGCTAGGGATCTTTAAAACCCCGTTTCTAACCGTATTTTCCAATTCCTAGGTATGTATCTGTATGCCAGGGCAGGGCTCCTAAGAGCCAGAATTTCACCTTAACTTCCCCTTGCTCTTTCTGTACCATGTGTGATCTTACCAAGAGAGGAAAGTCACTTTGGTTTGGGGATGAATTTGGAGGTGCTGAGGGCATGGAGCAGCTAACTTTTATCTGAAATATATCCTACTTTGGATAATAAACTGTTGGAAGTAGAAATCCAACAAATTTGCAAAGAACAAAAGTGAGAGCCAGTATAGAACAAGAAGTCAGCCACGTATGCTATTGGTTTGCCAAAATATATAAGCTATCCCATGCAGCCAAAAGGTAAGATTGCCTATGCAAGGGGAAAATAAGTGAGAGCCTTCCGAACGCCTTCCAGCAGGCTGGCAAATTGCCTTAACCGCGGTGTAATGCAGCCAGAATAGAAGTGTTCTGCAGTATGTTAATGTGCATCTTTAATGAAAGGTGTATCATATTAGCTCCCTGAAACTAGTTCTTAACAGAGGCTTTTCTCTCCTCCCAAGGGAAGCTAAGGCTTGTAACAGCCATTTGTGGCAGATGTTTGTCTAACCTGTCCTTACACTGACAGAGAGCCCACGGTCTCCGTGGACAGCCTATTCCAGTGCTTAACTATCCTTCCCATTAAAAAGAGGTTTTTTCCTCATGTCTAACCTAAATCTTCTTGCTGCAATTTATACCAGGAGAGTATATTTCCTGACTCTTCTACATGTGCTCTTTTCAGTGTTATCAGGTCAGTAAGATATTTATAACAGAGGAGTTGGTAGTCTCATTCAGTGGATACTTTATACGCTACATTAGCAAAAGCAACCACCTGTTCAAATGACCAGCACCCACTCTCATCATTTACAAAATCCTTACCCGGATGGGTAAGTACAAGCTACTCCCATGAACTTCCAAAATTGTCTCTTCCTGCCAGAGCAGAAGCCAATCTCTGAGCTCCACCTTGTATGCCAAGGCAGGACTTCAAAACACAAGAGCATCCGGAGAAACCTCTAAGTAATGTCAACAGATGGAAAAACAAAACCTCCTCGAAATTTGGCTTTCAAGGACTAGGCAGCAAAATACAATTCTCGATAAAACCAGAAATGTTCAGACACATTTCTTAGGCAAGATGCTCAGAGGAACTGCATTCATATTTGGGGAGAAGGTTCAGGGGAAAGCCTAAAACTTCAGGTGCTTGTTTTTCAACAGGCTGCAGAACTATGTCCGGGCAAAGTCTTTTGATAGTTTTTATCTCATTCAGGCTCCCATTTGCACTGTGCTTCCCACCACTCTTTTCATTTAAAATCTTCTCTCACTTCCTGCCACTTCTGGTATAGAAGAAATACAAAAGGAACAAAGGAATTTGATTTCATTTACAGAACAAAAGAAAGATCATTCCAAACTCACTTAGGACTTGAACTGCTTTCTGCATTTCCCCAAAAGTTCAGTGTTTCCTCCTTTATTAAGTTTTGGGTTTTGTTGGTTTGTGGTTTGATTTTTTTTAATTTTTTCAGGAGCTGAGGAACTTCTTCATTCCAGTGGGGAAGTACTAAGGCAACAACACAGAGCATGGATTAGAAGGCAGAAATTTCCTATTCCACTAAGGACCTCTGGAATCTGGCCTGCACCCTTGTGTCTCCACTCCACGTTGTCTAAAATGGAGATAGTGGTACATTTTCACCTCTGGGGTGCACTGGATAGATAGAATCATAAAATTATAGAATGGCTTGGGTTGGAAGGGACCACAAGGATCATCTAGTTCCAACCCTCCCTGCCATGGGCAGGGACACCCTACACTAGACCAGGTTGCCCAAAGCCCCATCCAACCTGGCCTTGAACACTGCCAGGGATGGGGCACCCACAGCTTCTCTGGGCAACCTGTTCCAGTGCCTCACCACCCTCACAGTAAAGAATTTCTTTCTAATGTCCAATCTAAATCTCCCCTCTTTTAGTTTAAACCCATTAACCCTTGCCCTATCACTGCACTCCCTAATAAACAGTCCCTCGCCAGCTTTCCTGTAGGAAACACAGATACACACAGAAAAGACCATGAGGCTCGCAAATAGTATGCAAATGAGGAGACACACACATGTGTCTAGAGCTAGATGAGGGAACGTACATGGCATCTATCTGTGAATAGTGTAAATGCGAAAACTGTCTTACATCTTTGCTGTCAGATAGTTAACTGGAAAAAGCTTATGTAACTTTTACACCTGATTTTAATACATGAAAACGTGAAGATCAAATATAGAAAAGGTAAAGGTAGGATGTTGGGCAGCAGGCAGAAAATAGCAGTGTTATTGGTGATACAGCTCATGGAAAAGCATGCCTAAACCCTCGGGGAAGCAGAGAAAGTCCAGGGAGAAATAAGAGTCTTGTCAGTACAATTCGTACAGATCCTGAATGAGGACATGGGGAAACCAGAACAACTGGTCAGGACCTGAAAAGGGCTACTGTAGGAATAATAGAAACACCATAGAAATAGCAATTATAACTGGGACACTGCCAATGGAAGTATGTACTGCTCAGGGTACACAGAAGTAAAGGTAAACCTGGGAGATGCTGTTGTAACCTTAAAGCTGCAGTAGGATGTGAAGAAATAAATCATGCATAAATAAAGTGGAATCACCTGGGATTGAGATAGGTTTTGGAAGACTGGTGCAAGATATTCCAACAGGACTGAACTACAGATATCTACTGTAGCTCCACAGGCTTGGCTTTCAGTCTGGATAGAGATGTCTACTGCTATTAAGGAGAAATTACATCAGGAACCAAGTCACTATGGGAGACTTTAGCTTTGTAGAGATAAGGTGGAGAACAAATGCAAATTTTAACAGCAGCACCCTGATGTCTTTATTTCTGGATCTGACAGTTGACACATTTCTTCACCCCAAAATTACTCAACAAGCAATAGGTCATGCTGTTTTACACTCGGTTTGGGCAAAGCAAAGGAACCTTACAGAAAAGCTAGTTATTAGAAATAACCTTGGATTGAGCGATTAGGGGAACAGAGATCCTGCCTTAAAGGAGGAGATTAAAAAGCTTGTTTAGCCTAGATATATGAAAGCCAAGTGGGGATATGACTGCTCTGCATAAATAAAGGGGAGACAGATACACAAAGGAGGAAGAAAAGGTGTTTTTAAGCAGAAAAACAACACTGGTACAAGAACAAGTGGTTGTGAGGAAATCTGCCTTGAAAATAAAATGGATTTTAACCATCAGAGAAGTTCTGGAACAGCTGCCTGAATGAAAGGAGCTGTGAAAACAACTAAAATGGGGTCAAGAAGAAGCACAACTGGTTTGTATAGGGCTATACAATGTTGCTGCCTAGAGCAGCAGGGATGGGACCAGATGAGCCTTTCCAGTCCAGTGGCCTTAAGTGAGCAGAAACAGGAGGAGGAATTCCTCTGTGGAAAACAAACCTTTTCCCCTTGACTTTTCAGCCTGCAGATGTCAAAATTCAGTCTTAATCATTATATCTCTGTCTCCCAGTTAACCCACATAAACACAAAGACTCTTACTGCTGTTTCCAACTCCTAGGCTCATGCTTCCCTCATTCAGCAGCAAAACCTTCTCCAGTGCCCTGAGCACAGAGCATTCCTTTTAGCCTTCACCCAAGATGGTAAAGTCATGGCTCTCACAGTTGCAGTGCTGACATCACAGCCATTACCAAATGTATAATCCTGTGATGCTACAGGTCTCTATCCTCACATAGGCTGATCTACAGCAGGTGGAGAAGAGATGCCACGGAGAGCAAAAATCTCCTGTTTACAGACACTTAAGGTGATTAATTAGCCACATCAGCCAAAGTAGACAAGAAATGGTTGTGAATGCTCCACATGCAAAATTAATTAACACAGAAACAACACTTCTTCCTGAACCTCAAGTTCACCTTCCACAACCACCTGGGGAAGGCTGCTTTCTTCACTGCACCTGCAGAAGCAGGGATTGCTTCTAATAGCATTTCAATTAAACATGTAGGCTGCAGGAGATGGTGGAATTTTCTTTTCTCTGTATTTATACAGCACCTAGCATATGCCAGAGAGAGGCTTGGCTTTATAACTCATTCTGGGAATAAAAGCTCTTTGCAGAAACATAGTCCCCCAGCTCATTGAGGTCTGGCATTTACACAGCTCTTGGCATTTTTTGCTGAAACATTTCTTTCCTGGTGCATTTATATGCTTTTTGCAGTTGCTGAGGTCCTGTCCCCTGTCATGATTAGCCTGAGAAGGTTAATGAGATATACTTTGAGTCCTTCTGACTTCTGCAAAGTTAGTGAACTATGGACCTCCACTGGTGTCACAGAAAGGTCAAAGCTTTGAGAATGCCAAAGTGTTTGCCTTGGTAAATCATTTCCCCAAACCAGAAGATACCAAGAGATCACTGCAGGCATAAAACCAGCCAGGATCACCTGATAGCTCCCTGTGGGAGATGGTGTTGCTCTTGGTGGTAGTGTTAACTTGGAAGCCCGGGAAGTGCTTCATCCAGGCAAGGCCAGCTTGTGCAGGAGCAGCATGGTTTCCAGAGGAATGTATTTGTTCAGGGTCCTCAGTGCTACCTGATGTACACATAACCATGATTTATGGAAATGCAGACTGCAATCAGCACAGGCATAATTAGGAGATATGAGGGGAAAGGTTAGAGGAAGCTGTTCATGGTAGTGCGGACTGTGATCTGAGTAGGCTGAAGGATGTAACTCAGCAAAGCCATAGCTTCTAGGGGGAAAAAATCAGGTGTTAGGATTTTGGAAGAAGAATTAGAAAAAAATTTGTATCTTAACAAACACTGCAGACTGACTGTAACACTGAACATAACCCACCTCCAGCTAACAGGCAGTGACAGCGCCTGACTCAGGCTCTTACTTCAATAATGTTGCATCCTTAGAGATGCCTTTCTGAAATGACCCTGTGTGAGGAGGGGGGAGTTTAATACAATGTCCTAAACTCCAGCAACATCCATTTCTTCTGATTCTGGTCTGGGAAATAAAATCTAAAGCTGGGGAGCTCATACTGCCCCTCATCTAAGGCGAAAGAAGGTTTCACTTTGAGCATCTCTACTGCTCTCCTGCAGTTCTCTGCAGAACCACGGGGCAGGGGAAAATGTAACACGGATACTGGCAAGATTGCATGTTTTGTGCCACAGGGGGGTTGGGAGTCACAAAGGTTTAAAGAAAAAATGTATTTTTATGTTCATGTATAGGCATCTAAATGCTTTGTGAAAGCATTCTGCGGTCTCCAGGAGTGCATCCGCGTTGTGCAGGTGTGTGTCTGCATCCAGTACGTGTCCATGCATGTAATGACCTGTCTAATGATTTTTCCCTTTGGCTTTCCCTGTTGAGTGCTGGGCTTGGGTTTGCATTTTGCTGAGCTTTCATTTCTTTCACTCAGACTTCTTCTCCCCCCTAAAACATGTTACACAGAGGGAGGGATGGGCTTGCCAATTCACACCACAGTCTGGGAGAAGGTTTACAGCTTTAGCTTGTAAGCGGGTCCTGTACAGCAGCGTACAAAATCCTGATGTGTGTGCCCCTGTGCAATGACACCTACTCTACACAGGGTGAATATCTCTCTCAGCATCTCTTGGGACCTGAGGCTGAAGAAATATTTAAAAAAGCAGATCCAGAGGAAGACCAAAAACATTTCCTTGTGCTGAGAAAAGCTAAATGTTGAAGCAGGCCCTGGCAGGGTTGGGAGAGGAGGCAACATGAAGAGAGAGGGGGTGGGTTACCTAAACCTCACTGTTTTCTGAGCTGTGCAAGACTGAAGGCGCTGCTTTGGAAAGCATCCCTGAGAATATCAGGGAGATCCTTTAACCTTCTCTGGGGAGTGTCGCAGCAGGTGAAACACCTCCCCATCCTCAACACACCAGCCAGAGCCCCTGCTCTCCGCACAGCGGCCCCGTGCGGAGATGCACACCTGCCGAGAGAGGCACCGGCAGGCACAGCTGCACGCGTGCCCCTCCGCAGAGACGCGGGGTGCTCAGCTCTTCTCTGGCTGGTGAAAAGGGGAGGAACGTGCCTCCTCCAGAGGAATTACTGCACGTGTTGGGAGCAAGATTTCAGGAAGGGCAGTTACAGAGCTGCACACCCCTGTTTCTTTCCTCTCCCACCACTGGGAGCTCTGGACAGGTCATTGCAAATGCTGTCACCACCCACCACACACCCTGTGTCCAGATCCTGGCCCTGGCTTCACACTGGCATAGCCACGGCCAGCCCCACCACCTCCACACCTTCAAGGTGCATGTCTGCATTCCCCCCCCATCCCCCAACCTGGCACATGGTGGGGGAGCTTGTGCACTGCACCGGGGCTGTCCCACGGGGTAGTCAACCAAGCCACTGCTCCAAGTGGTCACCAGATCTCCAAACTGAGTAGAAACATCAGCTCTGCTCTGCACCCTGGTTGTCTGCCAGGTCTCTTCACTCAGCTTTGCAAAAGAGCCAGATGGGAAGCAAAGCTGTGGATAGAGGCATCTGTGAACACCCCTTCTGCTTTGCCTCTACCTCATGTGTGGTTTAGGGCACTGGTCTCTGGCATCCTTGCACCTTTGCTAATACACAGTCTCCCTTGCCGGTCTCTATGGAGAAAACAGCATGCCCTGACTCAGTTTCTCCCTCACTCCTTCTTTCTTTTATTCACTCAGATATTCCCCAATAAGCACAAGGGAGAGGGGATGGGGGTTGGGGTAGAGGGGGAGGCAGAGGCAGCTGCCAATCCCCACTTTCCTTGTCTGAGCAGAAAGCGATGGTGGTCCCTCACACCCCAGCTGAGCAGCACTCCACTTACAGCCCACCCACCTTCCTGCCCCCTCACCCCCATCACTGCTGTGCACCTGTGGACGTGGTCCCCACTGCATAGACCTGTCTCCTCACCAATGCCTCCATCATGTCTTGACTCTGCTGCCCTGCTGCTGCTGTGCCAGGATTGGCTATAGGAGTGAGACCACTGCAAGCGGTGAAGAAACCTACAGGGATGGAGGAGTAACTCATGGTGTGATTCCCCGCTCATCTCATATCTCACTGACTTAGAGCTGGGCTGGGTGGGTGGTTTTTCCCCATCTCAACAGTGCCCAAACAATAGCCTCGCCTCTGTCCTGGAATGAGGTGCTGGCCCAAACCACAGCAGTGTCAGTGCTGTGCATCTCCGCCAGCAGTGAGCATTACCAGGGTACTTCTGCCTGTGCTGCTGCAGACCAACCCACCATATGGGAGAGAATGCCAGGCCAGCAGGGGTTTCCAGGAGCTAGTGTGGGCTGTACTCCCCAGCTAGAGACTTCTGCCTAGAGAGCTCATGCTTCAGCCTCTGTGGTGGATGATCGCTCCAGAAAGAGACCCCACAAGCTGCAGGACCCCCACTTGACCCACTGCTACAGCCAAGTGCTGGGCTTTGCTTGAAACCCATGGCGCACTGCCATGTTTGGGCAGAGTATTAGACAAGATCCGCCAGCTCCACCTACACCCTACAGAGAAGATCCGACCCTTGGATGGAGCCCATCAGAGGGACAGCTGGTTCACTGCACACATGGCATTACCGTCATGCTGGCTGGAGCCAGTGAGCACCCTGTGAGCAGCAGGGAGCAGCTCTGCCAAAGATTTTGCTCCTTTCCCATCCCATACACAGGTGCAGACACACACGCAGACACACACCGAGGTACCCCCAGCAGCAGTTATCCTAAGCTGATCTGGGCTTGAAGTCCAGGCAGAACTGCCAAGGGCCCAGCTGAGGCCATCTGGGCTGCAAGTCATCTCTGTGCAAAAGGAGTACAACCAGACCTGGATATGGATAAAGAGGTAACCTTGAAATCAGTGATTCAGGAAGGAGAGAGGAAGCTACGTATTTGCCAATCCCAGCTAGCAAAGAAGGGTTAAGCCAAGGACTGCTTTCTTGGCGCATGGCCTAAGGGAGACAAAATCCTCCTCTTCTCTCAGCTCTGATGGACCTCAGGCGCACCTATTTTTCAAAGATATGTCTGTCATTTTGTGCCTAAACATGTCAACACAAAGCACATCTTGTGCCATTCCCTTTCTGCAGCCTAAAAGTACGGAAACAGGCATGACAGAGGCAGTCTTGGAGACATAAGATGAAGCTAAAGGTCTCAGCAGGTTGCAAAAGGTCTTTTGTGGCGCATATAAGTCCACACGTGGAATGACTTCTTGTAGTCTGGAATTAGCTGGATGACTTCATATGTGTATTTCAATGTGTGTGTAATGTATAGTTAGCTCTCTTATAAGGGGAGTTAGTAGTAAGCTTGTAATTAGGTTCTTTGACACTTTCCGTTACACAAGTCTTGAGGCCAGTTCCTTGAGAAAAGCCAAGATCTCCATGTTTTGCAACAGGCATTTGAAAGTCAGCTGGGAAAAAACCCTGAGGCTAAGGACATGATTTTTACTTTGGCCCATCAAATTTCATTCACTCTTAACTGCATTATAAACTGTTAAATAATCATCATTACTTTTCCGTCACTTTCTTGCAGAAATCCTGGCAGACAGCCCAAATGGCATCTGAGCATAAACGTTTTAAGAGCTAAGCCCATCAACCCAGTAAATCAGCAGGGACATCCCCACCAGTACCACAGTCACTACAAGTAACACCTCCACTTTGGCAGAGCGAGGGAAAGGCAAAAGCCCGATCAGGCTGCTCACAAAATGTGAACAAACCATCCAGGTTCTCCTCTGTCTTTCAAATGTGCCCCACTGTGAAAAGGTCACTTGCACTCCACCATTTAGGATGCAGAAGAAAGGCAAACCAGTCTGAGCTGAGCTGTCATGACTGTCTGCAGAACAAGTACAGGTTAGTCACTGGATTGAGCAGTCAGACTTGGTGGTGAAGGCTCAGCATGCATGAGAATGAACAATACATTTCTACAGAAAAGATTTGGGTTTTCCCCTTAAAAACAAAAAACACACACACACGCAAAAAAAACCCATAAAGCAAACTACACTAAAGGAACTTTATTTAGGTTGAAATATTAGTAAATGGCAGGTTTATCATTTCCTTTTCAGCCTTTCTTTCATCCCACTTGTGTGTAGACATTTTGGTTCAAGTTTTAATTAATGAGTGCATGCAACTCTCTCCATGAGGCCCCTGCCTCAATCCTTGTACTACAAAGAAACTTGAAAGAACAGAATTAAGGTGGCCTAGGAAACGAGACTGGCATTTCCTAGCTTGACTTCACAAGCTAAAAATGAAATCACTGTTCTTTTATTTTCTGTATGTAATTGCTTATACAGCTTGAATGTGCACGAGCTCTTACAAAACCAATAAACGGGCCAAGAAAGTATCAGTGAAGATGGAGAAAGAGCTACCCATAAATCACCAAGCACTGGCAGAGGAGAGAGGAATAAAGAAACAGCGATGGACAGCAAACCAATCAACCAATGTAGAGGTTATGCAATCCCATTTTATGACGAAAGAAGCAGCACTGACCTTGCCAAGGGGTTGAATGGGGCATAGAAAGTAGAAGCCAAATTGGAAGGAAGCACTGGAGAGAGGTGGAAGAGGGTGAAGCTGGCAGGTCCCTCATGAACATGGTGCCCAGAAGGTGAGAGGAAAGGAAGGCACTAATCAGGCAGATTACGCTGCAGGCAGGTTTCTCACGTTGCAACTCTACGCTTGTAAGAAGCTAAGGGAGAGAGAGGGCTGGTCTGCATGGGAGGTACAGACAGTACCAAGCTGGTCTGGTCTGCATAACCCTAGAATAGAAGCACGGGGGTGGGGCTAGATAGCGTGGGGACACCAAGTCAGTTACGGTCCAGATGCCGTCTAGCCACGTTAGTCCAGCAGGGCTAAGTCGAGAGCCGGGGCAGCTTGCCAGGCTCACACAGCTGCCTTGAACCACACTGTGTTGCTGTGTCCCTGTGGCACTGCTCTGCACAGCGTGGATTTACCATCACAAGCCTGCGCCAGCACAGGCAACGCGTAGCTGGGTTTCACAGGGCAAACTTGCCCTAAGCAGCTGCAGCAGCTGTGCAGAGCACAGATGCTTTCTCCCCAAATGCCCAGGAGCGAAGGGACCCAAGTGCTGGCTGTAATCTTGTCCTGTGCTTACTCTGTGACCTTAAGCAAGTCACTGAAGCTTTCTGAAGCTCAGTTTTCTCCTCAATAAAAGGGTCTTAGTAATCCATCCCAAATTGCAAGGGCGATGAACACGGACCTAAGAGCTGAGAGCAATGACAGAAGTCAGTATAGTAAGAAGACGCCTCAGCTCATCCACCCCAGAGAAAATCATGCAGCTCAGGGCTGTACCTCCAACACCCTCTTGCCCCATATCAGAGGAAGGAGCTTTGCTGTAGAAGGGCGCCGGTTACTGCAGAGCGGCCGTACATGCTGGCAGTCAGCAGTGGAAATCATGCTGATTAATGACAGAGCAGCAATACAGCAGGTCAGGCATGTGCATCAACGGCTGTAAAAAGAACAGTGGGACTTTATATGGTACTTGCTAAGAACTAGTTTGGAATCATGAGATTAACTAAAGTTCAAGAGCACATTCTTGGGTCCTCTCCAGCAGCTCTGGAAGCTGAAGTGGCACAAAGGACCAGGCAGCTGTCTTTCCTGGCTCTCTGAAGATACCTTTCCTGGAAGAGGGAGCACAGCGACGCTCGAGATGGCACCGCAGCACTCCGCCCTGCCCCTTTCAGCCTCCAGGAAGCAGGTCCATTTCACCTCCCATGCCCAATGTAAGGCTCAACCAACTAATGCTCTGGTCCACAGCGCTCTCTCATGGCTCTGAAGCAGCCTCTCTGCCACCCCAAGACCCTGTGCAGCAGGTCTCCTCACACACTGGTGAGATGTGGGTGGGAGGGCAGCTGCAACCTCCTCTGAGGGCAGGATTCCTTCTCCTGTCCTGCCCTCCTCAGAGCCCTTCTCCAAGGATGCTCCCCAGCTGCAGCTGAGAGCTGTGGCTCACCAGCATGGGGCTGTCTTGAACAAGGAAACGGAGGGAGCCTCTGAGACCTGGGCTTGAGAAACAGCCTTGGAGAAGGACCGGCTGATCAGCAGTCCTTGGTGACACTGTGGTGGGGCCACCTGCAAGGTACAGAGCAGCTTCACGGCCACCCTGAAGCACATACAAGCGCAAATTTGCCTCAGTACCAACTTTAGCCCTGTCTGCTTTTCTGATGTGCCAAGAATATCCAGTAAGCCGGACCTTACCCTTCTTGTGACAGAAAAGATCGTGCTTACGACTGAACATTTATCCCTTCCAGTCGGCTGATTATTTCACCAGGCAACCTTAGCGTTCCATTAATATCAGTCTTTGTGGAGCTAAATATATACACTAAGCACATATACAAATACATATAAATACATCTCTATCTAGCAGAGAATCCAATTAAGTGAATATGTTACGCCTTAGCAATTAATGAATTCAACAAGCCGAGCTGCCTCCTGCATATGATTAAAGTTCAAGCAATATCAATCACAACAGCAAAAAGATTCCAGATTTTCTTACATGCTATCTACAAAGAGATTGTTAACACTTAAATCAACGGGCAAATTCAAGTGTGTTTGCAAACCTCAGGAAACTCATCTTCCCAATGACATACAGCCTGTCCTTCAACTTATCATAGCCTGTTCTTGCATGCAGCATCTCAGACCATTCCTGCCTTCTTATATATTTTTCTGCAGCATTTTCTGGATGGCAGGTCTGTAAAAATGCTGGTGTCCTATGGGTCAAAGGAATGCAAATTCCATGACTGAACGGACCTGGCTCTCTAATGACTTGGCTTGGGCAAACGCTTTCTTTCTCTTTGTGTTCAGTTGCCATTTTTTTGTTTGTGTTTGTATGTAAGTGTGTGCCTGTGTGCACATGTGTGCATGTGTTCTTTTGTACATTAATCTTTTTCCAGGACAAGGCTTTTTTGTGTAGTTTCTGCTTCTCAGCAACAGACAGTGTTGAGCCCTCTAGGGATTCCTCATTCCCTCCTTCTCTCACAATACCCCTTCTCTGCATTCCTAAGACATTCCCCATGGGCAAGTTCTACATAAATAAATATTTAAGTAGCCACTAAACCACAGAAGATGCAGAAAAGCATGTGAGGGACTTGGCTACAGTATTTAGGGCACAGAGGGGAAAGAACAGAGGCATATCTTGAAGGGTTGGGAGAAGACAAATGATGATGAGAGTTTGAACTGGAAACACAACTGTCCCCTTCTCTTTCCTGACTCAGCCAGCACAGCAGGCTGGTTTTCACCCTGAGACCAGAGCTGATAGAATACAGGTCTGTGTTGATAGAGCTGCACAAATCAAAAACCCAAGAATGTGCCTTATTGGGAGGCTAGTAGACGAAAGAGCTTTTAACTGAGCCACCAAAGACATAGCTAAATCACTGCACTTCTAATGCTGAATCTTTTTTGTTTTAGCTGATCCATTTTTCTCCTAGTTTGTTGTCATGCTCCAGGAAGAGTCCTTGAATGCCCAGGAGTAGGTTGGAGGCTTCCTTCTGGGGGCCAGCTGGGTCTGTTGCAGACAGAGACCAGACCTCAGCCCCAGTCCTGGTTGCTCCTTTGCACCCCGAGCTGGGTACCAGGACAGACAACTGACCGCGCTTCAAAACCCTGTAGCCACTCACACACCCTCGTTCCTGCTATGCAGCTTGGTGGCGGCTGTTATCGAATCAACAGCTCCTTTCGGGCTCACCAGCTTGTGGGCCCTATACCTGTGTAGAATTATTTGTGTCTACACCCACAGCGCTACAGATTTCACAAGACTCTATGAGATATCAAAGAATAAAGCTGGGATCCTTTCTAGACTACTTGAGAAACGCTTGTTTGAAAATGGGTATTACAGGGAATAAGGTATAAAATTGGCCACTTATGTCACTCATGTAAGATGGTAGTTTGAGGGGTGATAGCCATATAAAGTATGCCATACCCCAGGACATCACACACTACTTGTATGCTTTGCAACATATCCAGAAGAGCTAAAAAGCCCTCAGAAAATCCAGTCAAGAGCCAGTTTCTTGCAGAGCAGTGGCAGCACACTCCGGCATACTCACAGAGCCCACAGCAGGCACTGGCAGTCTTGAAGGACCAGTTGTAGGGTCAGAATAGGACATCTTTTGTGCACTGGTATGCAGCTGTCAGAGGGTGATGCTTCAGAGAGATTTGGAGATCTTTCAGGAATATGTCCCAGATTTATCCCTTCCCCAGAGAACTGAAAAGGTCAAGGAAGGCCCCCTTTCAGGTTTACTAGTTTTATTTTCTCCTCTAGGTACAAAGATGCTGGTTGCCATTTGAATTGCAGTAAGAAGCAAACCATCAATGAGAGCTTTGGGTCCAAAGTGAATGCAACCAGCCAAAGCCACTTTCCTCTGTTTCAGCAATCTCTGCAGGTTTTCTTCTGTCTCAGCAGGGTGTCTTTGTCACCATTTACACTGCTCTACATCAGTGTCCTTCAGGGAAGTGAAACACTTTTGGGGGAAAAAAGCTCCTTATTGATAATGAGGAAATAGTATACCCACTCTGTGTGTAAACATCAAAAACCTCAGCCTTTGCACATATGCGAACAAGTGTGCTCAACATGAATGAGCGAGGGGATGGTTTCCTACCCGAACTCTGCACAGTATGTATAAAGAAATGTACCCTCTCCCCTAGGCAGTCTTCTTGCATTGCAGGGAGAAGTGCTCCATCTCTCAGAAATTTGAAGAGCCAGAGGTATCCACCAGAGCAAGATATGGGAGGTCAGTGTGGTGTTTACCACTGAACATGAGAAACGGGCCCATTCCTTCCATACATTCCCACTTCTCTGTAAGCCTAGTGGAAAACAAAAACACCCTTCCCACAAATAGTCATCCAGATGTCAAAGCATAACTGCTTGGGATCCCTTGGGATTTTCACCCCACACAGCTGTCACAGCTGATGATTCCCCAAAGTGGCTGCTGCATTGTCAGGCTCCTTGCAGTTTTCTTTCTCTGTGGCACCAAGCCTTTTCCACCCATCACCTTCTCCCTGTCTGTGATTACCACTGCCTGTCAGCACTGCAGTAAACGTGTATGTTTCCGGGTCTCTCTTTTCTCACTTCACAGAACTCTCTTTCCTAAAAACACAGACTTTCGCATCAGAGCAGACACTAACATAGAGAACAAACCACATTTTTTGACAGGCTCACCTGCTCCACTCACTACGCATGAAATTACCCACATGTAAGAACTTTTTTCTGCTTCCTGCAGGAAGTTATTGCACTTCTGCAACTGTGACATTATAAAGCTGTTGTTATAGATGCCCATGATCTCATAGGTTAAGAAAAAGTCAGTCTCTTATGAGAGCTGAACAAGATATCTCCAAAAACCAGAAGTCCAATGACATACAGGAAGTAGCGCAGTGGCACTGAGTGAAGGAGAGCTCTGTGCTCCAACTCCTGGGTGTAGGAAAGCAAACCGTGCTGCTGGACAGAACGGCTTTTTGGAGGAGAACACAGCCAGGTTTCTGACTCCACTTTGTCATCAGCGATGCAGGTCTGAGGTATGGGATTAGGATCGCAGACTGTCATGGTCCTGTTCTCTCCCTTACTCTAACAACTTTTCACTTTGGCTGTGACAAACACCTCTCAGCCCCCCACATCCATTCAAAAGGCTGTTTCAGAGATAATTTGCCTAGTATCATTTCCCCCCTTTCTTTTCAGTCTTTCTTTGCCTCTCAGCTGCATCGAGTGCCTCTTTTCCAAGTCACTTGATGACTCTAATCCCTCAGTCAGTATCAAGATGTGAATGCTGACCTGCTCTACTTTCCTCAGTAGCATTTCAGAGACACACGTAGCTTGCTTTAGTTTCATCCTTCTTTTTGAGGGAGGTCCCATGAATACCAGTGAAGTTGTATCATTGCATTTTGTCTTACCCTGCCCTAAGTCTCTCTTTTGCCCAGATAGCTGCAATAAATTATCTTACAACAGTCAGGCTGCTGCTATGCTAAGTTTATAATCCACAAAATTTACAAATACTCATCCATTTTCCCCTTGTATTCCACTAACAGATCAATGAAAAAATGTTCACTCCTATCAGTGGATGAAATATACCATCTCTCTACGGAGTCTATCTGATAAAGTATGCACAGCAAGGAGATTTACTACTGTTCTTAACTTGCCTGTGTTCCCTGTACGTTGACCTTCTCGTTTTGTGTGTGACCGTGTTTTCTCAGCTGATGCTTACAGAGTAAGTGGTTAGTAGCTGTGGCCAGCACGGTCTCTCTGCGCAGCTCCCAGCACAATGGGGCACTGGTTAATGGCAGACCTTTCCGGAGATTGCAGTAGTACAAATAATCAAAATAACCATAAGCTTGTTCTGCCCAGTGAATCAAACTAACCAGGGCTGCTTTTTTGCAAGCCAGAGAATGACAGCCGTATTGCAAGCCAAGTGCTATTCATTACAGTCTTTGTCTCTCTAATTACTCCTCCATTTTCACCTGTTTCCTAAACTGCTGGTTAGAATGGCTTTGCGCTGACAAACAGCTGCCGCATCTCAGCCCAAGTAGGGCTGCATCCCTACAGAGGGCAGTGATGTCTGCGTACAGAGCTCACTCGCAGAGAGCTCAGGGACCCCCTAGGCTAAGGGAAAATGGGAGGTCTGCAGTGTCACAGCTTTGCCTCTGCCTTACCATCTGAAGAGATGTGGAAAATATGTCCTGGATTTATATAAATCATTTATATATATTTAATTTCAAATGAAAAAATGGCAGAAACTCAAGAAATTGATTTTTATTTCTAATTTCTTCCATTCATATCTCAAAAGCCTCTCTCCCTGTCCATCCTTCCCCCTGTCCCAGCACAAAACACACCCCTAAGACACTAGCTGCTCACTCCACGCATTTGACAAACCCTGATTAAACTCCCAGATAATAAACTTGCAAGGCAGCACCAAACTTGCAGCAGTACAGGGTGTACTCATCATTGGCTCCCAAAAACAGTTTCTTGCCAATAAGATTCAATCAGTTCAGGCTTTGCCAGTCTGCACTTCTACTGTCCCCACCCCCATCCCAGGGGCTGCTGACACAACTTGTCCCCTCCAGAAGGGCTGTGAAGCTCTAAATACACCCAAGAGTTGTGCATTGGTTGCTGAAAATACCTCAGGTTTATAATATTAATGCAAACCAGGCTTCCATGGGTCCTCCCTGTCCCCACTCCTTGGTATGAGGGAAATACATGAGTCCTGGACTGCAACAGTTGTGAGAGACATTTTGTGGGCTTTGGTCTGCAACACCTTCTACAACTTCCAAAGACCTACTGGCAATGATCATCCTGGGATAACTATTTTAGCTTTGTCTCAACAATGCCTGCTGCAAGGACTCGGCACCACTGGCTGCAAAGAGGGAGCAGAGAGTGGGAAATGTGCAGCTTAAGGAAGCGTATGATTGCAGACAAGCAGATCTAAAGGAAGGATGACAACAGGGAGGAGAAAAGAAGGTCCCAGGACAGAAGCAAACAGAAAAGGGGGCTCTTAATATGCAAGGATGGAGTGGAGCACTGCCTACAAGCCAACTCAAGCCCAAGAATGGGTCGTTTTCAGGACAGAAACAACTGCGTTATGCCTTAGTACTGTTCATTTTGATATCTACATTGCAAAAAATTACCGCTGACATCAAGCAGTGAATCTACTTTGAAGTCAATGGAATTGCAGCCACTTATGCCAGAGGTGAATTTGGCTCCCAAAGGACTTTTCTATGCAATGATTTAGGTAATGACCCGTCAAAGCTTATGTTGAGGCCATACCATGACAGTGGGAGAAAAAGGGCCAAAAAAGGCTGCAACAGAATAGCCATCTGTCATACTCAAGTCTAGAGCTCAGCTAACCCAGGATGGCATATAATAAGGGCAAGAAATACTGGAAGTTAATGAGCACCCCTGGAGAAAATCTTACTCCCATCTAACAGTACGAAACACTACAGATGTGTTAATACAGGCGCCTCTGTACAAACTGCATCCCAGAATATTTTGCAAAGTTAAATACAAGACAGCAAATGGTGTGCGGCATAAAGAATAGCTGGTGCACTGAGCAATCAAGAGGCAGTGCAAATGGCCGTATAATTTCGCCTTTTAAAAGCAACTGCATAAAAGCTCATTCATCCATAAAAATGCTGCGTTTCTGTTTTCTGCCTTCCTAGGAGCTTTCTTGCCTGCCCCTTTTATCGCCAGCTACAGACTTCAGATCTTCTCAAAAGAGTAATAACAAACACCTGTCCTTCCATGCCCAAATACTGCCTCCACATTTCAAAGCTGTTTTATATAGCTCCCTAGTATTACCAGACAGGGCTAGCCAAAGTGTTCAGAGAGCCTCAGACTCGTATTTTAAAAGTACTGCACATGACAACAAAAAAAAATGTGGATGTCAAGGCATTGAATACAGTGAATACAGTTGGAATTTGAAAATTAGGAATGAATGGCATACAATCTCAGATATGGAAGGATAAATTTGCTTCCCAGTTCCTTTGAGAAGGCAGAATGTGGGACTCTGGCATCCAACAAAATCTAGACATCATTTTAAACATCATGAGATTCAGCCTTCAAACTTTCTTCAGCCATAATGTCTGCAAGAATTGCCAGTCCATCTTACAACAGCTAGTCAGACAGCAAGTTACAAGGACCATTTGTTCTGCTGTGATACAGGTATTTGGCTTCCTCATTGCCCTCAAGATCTTCCACTATCTCCATATGTATGTTTAGTATATCTCTTCGTAGTGTGCAATTATCTCCCTTAAACACTTTGAGCAGCTGACCTCTGAAAGTGTTTCTGCAGTGCCTAATACAAAACAGCATAATATTAACATGAAAGATGAAAGAGTTGAGATCTGGAAGTCCAAGGGAATTAAAGTAGATGTTGTGGTTTATCCCCAGTTGGCAGCTGAGCACCGAGTGGCTGCTCGCTCACTTTCCTCTGGTGGGATGGGGAGGAGAATCAGAAGAAAAAGGTAAAACTTGTGACTTGGGATAAGGACAGTCTACTAGGACAGCAAGAAATAGGGAAATAACAACAACAAAACTTACAAAATAGACAAAGCAGAGGATACACAATGCAATTTGCTCACCATCTGGAGCCTGATGCCCAGCTGAGCCCCGAGCAGCAACCACTCCTCCCCAGCCAGCCCCCTTTATATACTGAGTATGGCATCATGGTATGGAATATCCCTTTCGCTAGTTTGGGTCAGCTGTCCTGGCTGTGTCCCCTCCCAGCTTCTTGTGAACATTAACTCTATCCTATCCTAAAAACAGGACATTATCCACCTCTTATTCTATACCATCTCTGTCCGGTCCAGATCCTACACTTTTGCTTTAATCAAAACTACTTTTCTTCATGTATATATACATGCAGATATCAGTCCCTTAGTCTATGTCCGTTGCTCTAAAATGTCTTTGAGTTCATTATGTCCATGACTTCAGGCTCCATCAATCTCTCAGGGCAGGAGAGATAGTGCATGGTGTTGGATTGTTGCGAGCTGCATCTGGAGCTCGTGGCTGGTGTATCTGGCACAGTCCATGCCCGCGGTCTCCAGGCTGAAGATAACAATTTCAAGAAGGTTGCTGGACACCAGTTGCTGAAGTCAGTTCTAGCTCCATCATTGCTGCATTGTGCTTGGTTTCATCAAAGTTCATCCTTCATTAATTTGGGTGATTCTTTCTGAAATACTATTGATACAGTATAAAGGAATTGTAGTAGTGACGACATGCAATGGAAGGGTTATTTAGCAATTAACATCATACAATTTAGTTTACTGGCTATTCTTACCCAAAATCAAATCCCCTTGAGGTACACATCTGACTTCACCATGCTTCTGTATCACTAACCAAGTGCACTCAGGTCCTCGAGCAAAAGCACGGATGGGTTTGCCTTTGTCTGAAGCAGGGCTAACCCAGACTGTCTTTCCCAGAATATTCTTCATGTGCACTATGGGGACTTTATCCCCTTCTGTGGTTGTTTTTCCTTGCAACTCACATACACATGCCTGTAGAGTCGAAGTAGGTTTTCCATCCCACTCCCTCATGTCCTCTCCATTGTCATGCAGGTAAAACCACAG
>VWZZ01005581.1:0-23113 GCA_013399095.1 Psophia crepitans
TCTATGATTCTGTGATTCTAGTTGCTTGAGATCTTCACTCTAATGAAAACCAAAAGCTACTGCTTATCATCAGCGTATAATGAGGTCACTTTCTCAAACACTATTACCATGTAAAAATCAATTAAAACTTCTTGTGTCTGATGGTAATGGAGGAAGTTACAGTAGATTGGAGAGAATGGAGTTTGCATTCATGCTTTCAGTGTTATTATGAAATATATAAGTATTTTGGGGGTAACCTTTGGTGTCTCTGCTGTGGCTTCCTACCATATAGGCACTGATATTAAATTTGCACAGGAACGATTTAAAGAGTTAATTGTGTCTAACCCTTGAAAAGCCTCAACCATCTGCTCCTAGGCATAGTAAGAGAAAAATCTAATGCTAGGAATTATTAGAAATGAAAAGAAAAAAAGAGAGTATCATAATATTATGTAAATTCTTTGTGTGCTTAATTATTTGAGAATGTGTTCAGTTTTGGTTATCCTATCTCAGAAAGGATCCAAAAGAATTATAAAAAGCAAAAAGAAAAGAAATCAGATGAAGCAAATGCAGCTATTTCATGTTTTCATAGCATGTAAATAATTGTAAAAGTGTTTAGAAAAGTTCTTTTGGATGTGTTGGTAAGAATGTTGGAACCTCTATATTTATGTTTCCTGACCGTTTACAATTGAAATATTCTTCAGTGTTTCTTTTCGAAGAAACCACACAGTAGCATTGTTTGTAGCAATCTTTGAGCTTCAGCTGATGAAATGGTATTCAAAAGCAACTTTCTTATTTGGCCAACAAAATTCCATTACCGTTTCCCCTAACATATAACCTCTCACCACTTCACAAATTTGACTTCCGCTCTTTGGGGAAATTTTGGCAGAATGACAATGCAAACTACCTAAAAAGAGGCTTACGCTACTGCCAAATATGGACACACGGACACACACACTGCACCTGCTTGAAATACCTGGCAGCTGTTAGGAATGTTGAAAGAACAGAGCTTGTTCTCCAGCTGTAGATTTCTTAACAGAGACCTGAGTGACATACAACGTGGACGAGTAACTTAATGGTTTCCGTCTGCAGGGTAGTGAGCAATCATGTCCTGAGAGGGACAATGGTATCTAGTAGTCCAAACGCACGGGAATATTTTTCTCTGCGTATTTGGGATACAGATCAAGAGATAGCTGCCACTGGAGTTTAAGAGTTCAGATTTTGACAACATGGTGGAGGGCGATCTTCAGTGAGTCTTCACCTCAAGGGAAAAGAAAAGCCAGCAAATTTCAAGCACCAGAATACTAGTAAAATTTATTTCTAAAATTATGTAATAAAATTTAGTATTTCAACCTATTTAGGCTGAAAATTCAGACTAACAAAAAGAAGATCTTTATGTGATAACCTTGGACTTTTGGGTTACAATAGTCTTTCAAACACAAGGTGTCTTATTCCTTTCCCAAAAGATCCTAGCCTCATTTGGTATAAAGTACTGCATAAGCAAATAAAGTAAAAGTAAGACTACATGGAGAAATGAAGTTCTCAATTTTGCATGTTTGTGTGCATTTTTTTTTGTTGTGTGCAATGATTTTGTATGTAAAACCACTGGTGAGTTGTTGCCTTTGAGGACACATCCAAGGAGATTTGCTCCCTGCTGTTACAACGCTGCAACATATACATCTTTCTGATAATATTCCATCATGGGAAAGAAAGACATAGTGAAAGACTGTCACTATATGTTTTAAGCAAACACAAAATCTATGTCAGTTATTATTTTATGATGTAGGATATGTAACAATTAGAATCACTTAAAAATGGTTCTTCAAAGCAAGAGTTGTAAGATAAAGATGACTTCTCTGACAATATACTTAAAATATTTAAATTATTATTTTAACTTTCTGTAATGAATTATCAAAGTGAATAACTGTTTAGTTTTAAATTGCTGAGCAGCCAAAATATTTTATTTGGGAAGAGTAATTAAGACAAATGCCACTGATTAGCTCAACTTTAGGAAAATTAATTATGAAGTTAAAATTCTTATGGGAATATGTGTATTTAAAATATATTGTCAAAATTAATGAAAAATCAAAGATCATGAGAGGTTAGAAATGTAAAGAGTTTTTGATAATATATGGAACAAATAGTCAAATAAATCCCAATTTATTTTTTCTAGACTCATTTTAAATTATTATGGAAGAATATTCCATAGTGTATTTTAAGTCGTTATCTGAAATTTTGATATTCACATCAATACGTTAAGCTAAGATCTAATGAGAAAAGTATCTTGCTGAAGTCAATAAAAATATTGACTGATTGAGCTATTTCCCTCTGTATTATGATGTTGTTTCTACATTCGTAAAACAGCATAATATTATCTACCTTTTTCTGTAGAGTCCTTAGAGATTGGTGAATGAAATGTTTACAGTGCACTTGGTAGATATTGCAATAATTTCTGATAATGTCTCTATCCAAAGGTGTCAGGTGAAAATGAGATCTGGCTTACAAAGTGTACAGTCAAAATTGCCTAACTGCAAATAATAACAACACATTAGAACAAACCACAGTCTTTAATACAGTTGTGGGTTTGTTGGGTCTTTTTTAATACCTAACAGAATTTTGTAAATATATAGATACATGTGTTATGATATAGATATATCTACTTATACAGATACATAGATTCACAGGTTGGTAGGGGTTTGAAGGGAACTCTGCAGATCATCTAGTCCAACCCCCTGCTAGAGTAGGGTCACCTACAGAAGGTTGCACAGGACCACATCGAGGCCAGTTTTGGGTATCTTCAGAGAAATAGACTTCACCACCTCTCTGGGCAGTCTGTTCCTGTCACCCTCAGAGTAAGAAGGTTTTCCTTGTGTTCAGGTGGAATTTCCTGTGTTCCGGTTTGTGCCCACTGTCCCTTTTTCTGTCACTGGGCACCACTGACAAGATTCTGGCCCCTTCCTCTGGACATCCACCTTTCAGATATTTATAAGCGTTGATCAGATCCCCTCTCAGTCTTCTCTTCTCCAGGCTACACAGCCCCAGCTCTCTCAGCTTTTTGTCATAAGAGAGATGCTCCAGTCCCCTAATAATCTTGGTAGCCCCCCGCTGAACTCTCTCCAGTAGTTCCCTATCCACCTCACCTCCAGCCCTGGAAAGGTGATAGAGCAACTTATTCTGAGGGTCATGTCTGACCATATGGAGGAAAATAAGGTTATCAGAAGCGGTCAACATGGATTCAGTACGGGGATATCGTGACTTATCAATCTGATAGCCTTCTATGATGGCATGACCAACTGGGTAGATGAAGGGAAAGCAGTGGATGTTATCTATCTTGAGTTCAGCAAGGCTTTGACACTGTCTTCCAAAACAGCTCATTAGCAAGCTTAGGAAGTGTAGGCTGGATGAGTGGCCAGTGAGGTTTAGGTTGGAGATCAGAAAAAGGTTCTCCAACAAGAGGGTGGTTGGGCCCAGGAACAGGCTCCCCAGGGAAGTGATCACAGCACTGAGCTTGACTGAGTTCAAGTGTCCGGACAACACTCTCACTCATCTGCTGACTTGGCTGGTTCTGTGTTGGACTTGATGATCCTTGTGGGTCCCTTCCAACTCAGGAATTCTACGATTCTATGATATTCAAAATATGTGCACAACTGTTATTTGGGCTTTCTTTGTTGTTATTTTGTGGTGTGTTTTTTTCAAATTGTTCCAGGAAATTTTGCATATATGTATATATATATATGTATAAAATTACACAAAATTACTTATTTTAGTATATTTGTTTGTGTATATATATATAACTAAAAATATTCAATTACAGATTATGAAAATTTTCATTCAGATTGCATTGAAATATTTTCTGCTTGCATAGTTTTACTGGAGATAAACAAATTTAGATAATTAAATTTGTTCTACAAAATTATTGTAAATGAAGACATCAAACGATCTCATTCTTCAAATACATGAATAAATGTTTTGATTTTCCATTTGGTTTTACTTTGTTCAATATTAATTTTTGGAACATGTATTTACCAAAATAATAATATCAGGTTCATTTTGCTTTACTTATGTTCCGTATTTCTTAATTCCACTGCTCCTTTGTAAATTTGCAGCACAATGTCTACTTTTTATTATAGTGACAATATTTTAATGATCAAAATCTCTTTGGCCTGCAAAATTAAGCTGACATTGTGTTCTTTGTCTAGAATGTAGTCTGACAAATGAGTGACTACAGGGCAAAAAGGCTAGTACCTTTTTTTTTTTAAAACTTCAGAGATATGTTGGAAAAAGATTGAGTTGCATAATATTTTCTCCAGATTTCTTCATGATTTTAGATAGGAAACTGTGAACTGGCCAGCAGCTTTTCAAAGGATTGTCAGAAGCCATATTTTAAAGTGACAAGTCTAATTTGTAAACAAACCCTCAGGGTTCTCCTTGACATTCCTATATTTTGAGGACTCAGCCTACCATAGAGATTCCCTGTAATCAAATATTTCTCAACAGGTTCTCCATTGTATTGAAACCTATTCTCAGAAATAGGATGAACACTTGAGGGCAACTGCAGTTGCTGCCTTGATTAAATGAAGTGTTGAAGTGGAAGCAGGTGTAAAAGGAAATAATTTTAGTGAAGGCTTCAACTTGGATGGATTTTTGAACCATTCAGTGTTGTTAATCTTGAAGATTTCTGGAGTACTTAACCTCTGAACTAGGCCTACTGTATTATCAAGATTTACCTTGTATTTACCTCATTGACATTGGAAATATTATTCACCCGACATACTTGGATCTCTGAAGGCTGCTATCCCTCTTAAACTCACTTTCTCTGCTGTCAACAAAAAGCATTTTTTTTCATGTTCAGAATATCATATAGTCATCATGTTTGGAATGCTTTAAACATAATTCTTATCTGGTGGTCTCATCATCTTGACTCAATTCCTACCACTCAGGGAAAAAGAAAAAGGAAATATGAAGAGCAAAAAAGAAAAAAGTATATTTAGACAGTATCGCGTTACCCAAAAGTTCAGACTAAATTGTTTATATTCCAGTAATTTTGAAAATTTTAAAGTCACAGTTCTCCTAGAATTTTGTTCTTCTCTTTTACCTTTAAGGTCATAAACTAGGATCCATTGATTCTACATTGCATACTACTTCAATATTCTTAATTTGAATTTCGCTATAAAGCACTATTTTTTGTTTTTTGAGACTGAAACTTATGATTACTTCTCATTGTTCTTATGTGAAATCTAGACATATTTCAGAAGACTCTGTTTCCTATTTCTCATCTAACCCATCAGGCCTTAAAATCCTTCCTATGTGCTGTCCCTTTAGCAAAAAAATTATACCTTTTACCTACTAGTAGTTCTTTTTGTAGAAATGGATCTTCTACTTGTTCTGTTTTCTTCCAGAAACAGGCCACAGATTTGGGACAAAAAACTCTCTTGGGAAGAGAAATGTAGTAAGTCCCTTCAGGTTGAGAGCACAATGGTCACAAAACCCCTAGCTGTTTTTTAACCACTGTGTAATTCCATAAAAGGTGGTTACTGTCTCCTTCAGAAATAAATAAAAAAAATAAAAAAACCCAAACCAAAACCACTTTTGATGTTCAGTTTTTGGGTACATTTCTGCTCCAACTTTAAGAGGACTTAACATTGCTCTGTGTAAATTTTTGATCCTAATTCAGCTTATATGAAAGCTATGTTGGAAGCAGCAAGGTCTGATTTCGATGTGCAAGCTTTGAAACTGCAGCTCAATTACAAACTGTTTCTAGAAAAATTTTATAGCCTTTGACTTATTTCTCTAGATTTCTTTCTCTTATTTCTGTATTGTTCCTCCCTTTCAATCTCTTCTGACTCTCCAGACTTTGAAGCAGAAGTAATTTACCTTTGTCTGTGTTAGCTTCTTAATACCTGGCCTGAGAAATTGTCCCCACTTAATTACATGCCCAATCTGGGTTTATTTTAAAGGTTTCATACAACTGTTGAGAGGTATTGTGTGTTGCTGATTGTCAGGAAATATTGATGTGAAACACTGAAACATCAACTGAGTTAGGCATCTCAATACAAGATAGTCACTGAGGGTCTTTGGTTTTGTTATTGTTGTTATTGTTTGTAATCACTTTTTGTAGTCAGGCAACCTCATGTTTACTACGTCTACATTTCAGGATCTGATCACGGACTTCATGTCACGATCTTTCACAACTGATATGTTCTTTAGACATCAGCTCACAATAAGTTTTAAGCAATAGCCAAATGTTCATTGTAAACATTGTCTTTACAATTTTATCAATAATAATGAGTACACAGATATAATAATATTTTTTTTCTAGTAGGAATTCCAATCTAATTTATGTGTGATATATTTAAAATTTTATAATTTTGTATTTCATTTAATAGGATGCACTAGGATTTATTTTATAACACTTATTAAAAAGTATTTGTTACAATAGATGGAGATAACAAAAGAGATGAAAAACATTGTCATTTCCCAAGGTATCTGCCAAAGTTTTTACGTAATCTAATGTAAATCATTGCATTACAACTGGAAATTCATTGCTATCTCCAGATTGGCTTTTTTCTATTTTTAGTTATGAAATGAAGAATGTTGTATGTTTATGTTAAAGATTTGTGCAGGTTTTGCTCTTAGAAACACTGTTCATGCTTACATATTTGAAACGAAATTACAATAATACACACTCACAGACTTGGAGACTGGGTTGTAGATTAGCTTTTTCTCATTCACACACTCTAGGAGTTGATAAAGAATATTTTCTACGATGTGTCTAGAATCTAGCTTGGTCTGCACCAAGTCAGATTGTGTCAATGCACGGGCTTATGTCTTGAGGGAGAAGCAGCAAACTGCATTACTTATGGTCAGTCCATTTTAGCAAATCTGAAGTCAATACTAATATAGTTAAAAATTCACAAACTTGTCTCTTGGTTTTAAATATATCTCTTAATTATAAAATAAGTTCTTTCTTTCTAAGGTAGGAACTAATCATTGACCAAAGATGCATAATTTTTTCTGACATAGAGGTTGTGAACAGCTGCAGCTGCAGGGTTCAAACTTCTCTTTGACTGGTTTCATATAGACATTTAAAAATATTTTAAGATCTTTAAAAATGTCTTAAGATATTTCAAAACTTGATTAAGATGGCTATTAGTTTTTATTGGATATATAGTAGTGAATTCCATGCTATCAGAGCTGCATAATCCCTAAAGAATAAGACATATTTTCAGTAATGTTGAAAGACATACAGGAAAGATCCGTATCTCATAAACTGATAAGACTTATCTTTCTCTGCTTTTTAAAAAAAGACAACGTTTTCATCAGCTAATAACTCAAACTTGAAGAAAAATCTTGTTCAGCATCTGGAACAAATCAGTTTTCTCTTTGATACAGAATAGCTATAGAGTATACTTCATTGTCACAAAACAGAAAGATGGTAAACAGGCTCCTGTAGGCTAAATACAAGAATAAGAATATTTATATTATAATATTTTCAAAATGTTTTACAAAGTGCATCATGTGTTTCCATTACTCATTATCTTAAAAGAAAAATTCAACCTGTGTACAACTATTATTTTTACTAAAAGTCACTGTAAAATTCATGTTGCAAGTTGATGACATGTAGAATTCATGCAGGGTTTGGTCCCTTGGTAACACCAAACTGCTACAGTCCTAGTCACTAATAATTAGCAGATTATTTTATATTCATGTTTGTATTTTAGATAATTTAGCAATTGAAATAAAAACTAAACCAAAAAAAAAAAAACCAAACAAAAAAATGGATGTACTAAATGTGGACCACATTTGTAACACGAAAAACATGTCTGTCCTGTTTGTGATCCATCAGGATGCCATCTCTTCCTTTTTTCCCCTTTAGATGTAAGAGCTTTTCTCTGTACCATTCTACAATGAAATTTGGAGATTTTTTTCCCCCTTCCTGCAAACTGATACAAGTAATCTAAGGATTCTTCCTTGTAGGGAGTGTGAACAGTGAGTGAATACTCACAAGAAATACTCTGGGGGAAAAAAAAAAAGAGAATAATCTGAATAGCAGGAAAAAAATGTGTCAAGAAAAAACATGATTTTCACATTATAAAACTTTTACATATATAACTGACTTAAATGAAGTTACAGTATGCTTACCTAGTCTGAATACTCTACATATTGAGGCTGGGATCAACAATATGTGGCAAAAGTCTGCTTGCTTCAGTGTTTTAATTCTGATGAGCAGAACAAGCTTCTATTAAAACAGATATTTCCAATTAATTTATTTCATAGCCTATAAAAGTGAATTTTCTGTAGAATTGCTCTCTGTCTTCTCCCACTCTCCATCTCTCCCAAACCACCGATATAGGAGTTTCCTTCTTGTTGAAGTTTCCTGTCTGGAGAACTCATCTTTACACTTTCCCTCTGCCCCTGCGGCCCCTTTCCCTCTTCTCTCTTTGCTGTTTACATTTTTCTGCTTGGACACAACATGAACGATGTGAAAATTTAGCGGAAATTGCACTGCTTATTGTAACTTCAAATATAATATTAGTAAAATGGATCATTTCAAGCTTTTGAAAACTTCTCTGTATGCTCAAGAAGTTCTGCTGGATTTAACTTGTAAGCATACAGCTAACAACATAATAATAAGCCAGCAAACAGATGTAGAAAGCCTTTATTGCTGCATGCATCCAACTTGGCAAAATGAACAACAATTCACATCATTCAGTTACAGTGTTTCTACTGTAAAGACAAACATAATTTATAAGCACAAATCAGCAACTGTATAAAATTCCTGAGGTTTATAAAAGGTTACCTTCTGAGGTCTTGAATGGCGTACTTCATCTGCATTATAATGATGTTTGTCTCAGCTAGACATTACCTCCTTTTTATTAATGAGATCAAGTTCATAGCAACGTCCACCGAGGAAACAATCCTTTGAGATTAAAATTAGCTATGACATAGTGAGAAAACACCGAAGCATTTTTGAAGGACTAGCTTTCTAAATTTCAGAATTAAATGCTGTGTTTTGTGTTGTTCAGATATTTTTCTAAAAACAAATATGTCCTTAAACTCAGAAAATGTTCTTGATCAATTATATTGACCATATTTATTAATGTTTTCAATTAGTTTTTCCCTCTTTCATTTATCATTTATCATTTACTGAATGGAGAATTAGAATCTCAAAGAAAAAAGGCTGTGAAATTCATATTCTCTGGTACATTGCAGATAATTTCCCATAGCAGTTATCAAACAAAAATTTCCTGAAGTACAGTGAAAAAAGGTGTTGCATCTTAGCCTTGATATTCACACTTCATTTTAGTCTTCAATGTCCTGCTTTTATAAGCATTTAACAGAAATTTACTCTGACCTCTTAACTGAGAAGAAAACTTACCTAACATATACTACCCATAAAGACCTCATGACCATATGACATATTACTCTGTTTACATTAACAATCTTTTAAAAACCTTTTCTAGATAACATCAGCCAGCTATCTCTCACCCTAGAATGAATTCCACTGGGACTCATAGACTTATGTGCATCCAGGCGGAGCAGCAAGTCTCCAACAAGTTCAGGGTCAGCTGGGAGCTTAGCATCCCCCCCAATCACAATCTTCCAACACAGGGCCCTGGGGCTCCCAAAAATAAAAAGTACAGATGCATTTTTATATTGAAATTTTACTGATAAATCATGGAATCATAGAATGGTTTGGGTTGGAAGGGACACCTTCCACTAGACCAGGTAAATGGTTAGTTTTCAACTGCATATGGAAAGTGTGCATTATTAATATTTTCATTATGAAAGAATAATGAAATAAAAATGTCTACAATGTAAAACATACAGCACTAGCATACTCAAGGAACCAAGGTGTAACTTCACATGACAGATTCTGAGTCCTGAAACCAAAGCTCTAATTATATATTCCCAAATTCCAAGAAGTATATGACACCAGAGTCACAAGTGGCTTCTGGGAAAAATTATAATCCTACAATGTATTAAGCAGACCAGAGATAACATTTACAAGACAATAATACTGTGTTTCCTGTGACCTGGGGAAACAGTGTACTGTTCACAACAGTAGATTGCCCACAATAATAGAGATTCTCTGTTTTATCTTCATTTCCTCCATACTGATCTACAAAATATCTCTTATCTAAACATCACTGTCAATCAAAAAGGGAGATTCTAAGGCATGAAAGGAATAAGCCACCATGCACAATTTAAAGTCAGATATATAGCATCTTCCATCACTATTTACTTACTCCATTACCCCAAAATAATAACCTTCACTTGTGCTCTTCAGCTTCTGTAAGTAGTGCCCTGTGTGAGCTAAAATTCAGTGCCAAGGACAGTGGATTAGCTATTGTTAGCTGAGCAAGAAGACTTTGCTTGCATATAACATTGCAGTGCTTTTTGTACAGCAGAAGACTAATTAAATGATAATAGAGTACAACTGCTATGGACAAATTTCCTCTCATATTGGTTTCTGAAATGCAAATTATGGTTATAATTGACAACAGCATAACCACTCAAATATTGAAACTGTTATCCCTCTAACATTGATTCTGAGTACATGATGGGGTTTTTGTTGGTTGCGTTTTTCATATTATTTTTCCGAAAAGATACTGCTTCTTCTCTTGTTACATATGCTGCATGAATTCCTGGCACTAAGAGTAATGAGTGGTTTGCAATGTCAGTTAGAGATGAGAGTCTACAAAGTCAAGTGGAATCCTGTGAACATGAATCTCAAGACACCCTGGAAACACTTAGAAGTCCTGTCTCTCTTGAATCCTGACAGGAAGATTAATGATTAAAAGCTCAGTCTGGCATTCATTTATTACAAAGCCCTTATGCACACACACATACGAGCACATTTAACTTGCACCCAAAAATGGCAAATTGTGCTTTTCTGTTTCAGCTTTCCAATATGTTTCTTAGCAAGGTTCTATAAACTGCCTAAATTTTTACTTGCTTTGTATTCAAATTGTGGAAAATGAATATTTTATACACAGTCTTTTTCCCTTTAACTTTTACTTCTGTTTTATCAAGCAAATTTTGATGTAAAATACTGAAAAAAATTGATAACGGGAGAACCTTTTAGTATATTCACATGTATACAAAATGTCTAAAAAAAAACAACACAGAAAGACAACATTATAAACTTTTTCAAATTTCTTACCTTTGGAATTCACTGTGTATGTCATATATGAGTTGATAAAATATTAAGGTATTTAAATAAAAAGTAGTAATTTTCTTATAATGTTTCTGAGTCAATAAGGAAAGGGTAGAGAAGTTTTAGTTTTCTAGTTGATTTGTCTTCATCACCTATATCTTTTCTGGCTATTTCTCTGATTCTTACCCCAAGGTCATAGTTATGGAATACTGGCAAAATAGAAACCTGGGATTAAACAAGTTCCAGAATCCTATGGGTGAAGAAATTATGCTGAACACACATTGGTCTGTCTGGAGGATAGTACCTCAACAGCACATTGTTCCTTTTCTTGTAAAATCTCCCCCTCACAAGAAGGATGTATGTGGTTCTGATTGTCAGTTTTATATTCAGGTGATAGGAACAATCTCACTTTTAGCCACTGTAGTACAGTCTTTGAGAATTCATTAAAAGTAAATGTAAGTAACCAGTAGTTTCTAAGCTGATATCAGGAAAATATTTTGCATTTGTAAAATGTACACACTTTATCTGTAACTAGGTCAACACCCATGGATTTGTCTCTTCCTCTATCAAGTAAATTTTGGAAATACATTTTTTAAGTAAATAAGAATCATCCACCTAAAGAAAAATAAAAAGTACATAAAAACAGGGGAAGGTGAAATGGAGAAAGAAATGAAACTATTTCAGTACTTTCAGAAGTACTGAAAAATTAGAAGTTTGGACTTGAAAGTTTGAGTTCTCGATAGACTTGCAAAAATCTCAGGCAGACTTCAAGGTCACTGAGGGAAACCTCAAGGACTGAGGGAAACCTCGAGAGCTAATCTCAACACCATCGTTATATTCTAAATTGCATTATTCCCACAAAAAAACTGCTAACAAGGAATCTCACTCAGCACAGTATATATATTACCAGGAAAATACATCAGTATTAATGTTTTCTACTAAAAATCTATGCTGCCCATTCCTTTAACTAGTTTTGTTTATTACTCTCTTTTTGTCAAGATTTTTCTAGCAGTCCCCAGACAGTACTCTGGGTCCTTGTGATGTTATATATATATAGATAATATAAATAAACAACACAAAAGCTTACCACAACAATTCAGCTAAAATTAATAAAATTAACAAAATAAAGGAGATTCTTCAAAGACCTTGAATAAATAAATAATAGAAAATATATTTCATTTTTCTCTGAATGCTTCCTTTCTCCCAAGTACTCTGAAAGTAGAAAAAAATAAAGTGTTTGAAACTTATCTCTTAAAAAAGGTCCTTCCCAAGGAATGCAGTTCTCCAGAAACTGCTCCTTTCCATGGCAAACAGTCCTTCAAGAACTGACTTCTCCAGCATGGGTCCCACACAGTTCACAGTTTCTGTCAGAAAACCTGCTCCTGTGTGGGCTCCTCTCCATGAGCTCTTCTGCTTGGAGCTTGCTCTATCATGAGATCTCTATGGGTTGCAGGTTCCTTCAGGGTATATCCCGCTGCTCCAGTGTGGGGTCCTCCATGGGCTGCAGTGTGAATGTCTACTGTGATGTGGTCCTGAAAGGGGACAACCTCCTTCACCATGGTCTTCACCACAGGTTGCAGAGGAATCTCTGCTCCAGCACCTATAGCACCTCCTTCCACTCCTTCACTGACCTGGGTTTCTGCAGGGTTGTTTCTCTCACATTTTTCTCACTCTTCTCTCCCTCAGCTGCTGTGCAGTATTTTTTACCCTTTCTTAGATATGTTATCACAGATGTGCGCCTAGCATTGCTGATGGGCTCAGCTCTGGTTAAAAGTGGGTTCATCTTGAAGCTGATTGAAACTGGCTGTTTCTGACATGGTGTCTTCTCAGAGGTGTCACCCCTGCAGTTACCCCACTACCAAAACCTTGCCACGTAAATCCAATAAAGGCCACATCTGACAGAGGTTTGATATTGCTGCTTTGCAGGACTAGATCTTCATAACAATACTTTTTATCCTTTTCAGAATGTCCCATTTTAATTCTCTGTCAATAAGCTAAATAGATTTTAAAAAAAAAAGCCTGAAGTTAGTAAATTTCTTCTTTTTTTTTTTTTAAATGATGGTGGTGGTGGTTTGGGATTTTTTTTTTTTTTGTAATATCTACTGAAGTTCTAAGTAGGACACATGATTTTACATTAGTAAGCCACAAAGTTCATACTAATCGTCTAGACCTGTGCCTTTCCTGCTGCCTTGACTAAAATAAACTAAAATATCACTTTCCACCTCGGTCTCTTTATGGCAAGTTTTCAGCTATTCTTTATTAGAAATACCTCGTGTCTGGACCTTCATCATCTTTGTTAAACTGTTCATCATTTTTACCTCCAATACTTGGCTGTTCAAGAATCTTTAGCCAGGCACAAGGAGGATCTGTTAGCAGAATGTATATCATACAATATAACGGTCGGACACAAAAGATATGCAGGCTTCAGCAAGCTGTGAATCTAAGCATCAAAATGCCCCACCTGGAAAAGGCACCTTACATATTTCTGCTGGTGAAGCTGCATCAGTCCATGTAGAAGGATCAGCCACTGTGCCCTCTGGAATCTGCACTTCCACTGTGGTGCAGAGCTGTCAGCTGCTCCCAGCTCCATTGACGTGGATGCTACTGAACTGATCCAACAATGCCTGAATTAAATATCTTGGGTTTTTTTTTTCCTGTTAAACATTTTATACCTTTCTATACTGGGTCTTTTCCTCTTGAATCCTTGATTTGCTAATGATCCCATCGCAGTGAGTCTGTAATTTTACCATTTTTTAACCTTTTTGCAGACCTTCTGATGCGTATTTCTCATAATTTTGCAATTTTCTCAGCTGTCTGAGCCAAGGTTACATAGTTGTGTGTATCAGATCTCCGCCTTGGGCCCTTGGTATGCAGGTAACTGAATGCCTGGTGCAGGCAGGGAAGGCAGCAGAAAGGTTTCAGGCGCATACTAGCACATCTTATTCTTCTAGCATGCAAGCCTCCTTAGCATGTCCTTGGGGAGCTACACAAGCCTAACACACTTCCAGTGCTCATAGCCAAATCATCTTCAATATGTAACAGGTAAGTAGAGAAATTGAGACAGAGTTATTAAAGAAAAATACTCAAAAAATCATCTTCTTTTTCATAAACAACATAAAGAAATTATATTTAGTATTTAAAATAGATCAATTTACTCTGTGATTAAAAGTACACATCTCTATGATAACTAATTGCTATCCTGTATTTGATGGATAACTGGTTTACTGTCATAAATATTTTTTAGTTTTACTTTTAACTAATATTTGGAAACGTAATTATGAAGATCTCATCACTTATTATGAATTTGTAGAGATATAATTTGAAAACAAGCCTCGAAGAGTTTTCTCCTCATTTTAAATAGTTAATAAAGCAGATCTGAAAAACTGTTTTGTCTGCATTTGTACTGTTGATTGCAGTAATAATAAAACTAATTGCCTATAATCCAGTAAAGTATAATTATACCTAGCTTGATTTAGGCAAAGATGTGGATATTTCAGAATTAGATAACATGAAGTATTATATGAATAATTCATAAGAAATTATTACTAATGAGATCGTTTTGTAGACTTAGTTTGAACAAATATTCCAACTGAGTAATGGGCACAGTGTGTGGGATTTGACTAACAGCACTTTGGTTGTATAACAAATAGTAATTTAAGATGATGTCTTCAGAGTGCCTTCATCACTAATGAAGAGCAACCAACAACACAACAGGCAAGGGAAATTACGTCTTAGGTCTCTTGGACAGCCTGACTAGGACAACGATAATTGCTGCCTGAAAGCATCTAGACTATAGAAATATTCTGTCAACATCTGGCAGTAGACATTAAATAGCATTTTCCAGAGACTTTGAAATGTTTTTCAAGAACTGAAAAAGTATCACTTGGCTGACCTATACAGATCATAAGTATTTTTAGATTCATCAGTTCTGTATTTGATAAGTGCTTTCTTTCAAAATTGCAATTAAGTTAAACAATCATCAATTAGATCCTAAATTTCAATCTGGTAACTGATGGTAATAATAATTTAGACTCAAAAGAAGCAATTATTTTAAAAGGAGCCATTGCTTTGAAGTAAAGATCTTCTATATGGGATATATAGTATAATTGTCTATAAAAATTATAAAACTCGATTCTTTAAGCACATTTTAATTTTACTGCTCTCATTTTCCCCTCTGTTTAGGTTTGAAGAAATATTTTGTTTACTTAATTTTTTTTTCACAGCATTGGAAATGTTCTGAAGGAAAATGGCTGCAAAATGTAGAGGGGTTTAATTTTATTTTCTAAATAAAGTAGAATGCCACTAAACTTATTTTAAACACAACGAATTTTAAAATTTGTCATCCATAGATTGCTTATGGAATTAGTTTGTAAGGTTGTTAAAAAGTTGGCAAAGGATATGGAAATATTTTAAGACCATGGAAGTATAATAAATGTAATATTAGGTGCAGATGAAGTATGAACAACATCATATAAACAAATATGTTGTCTGCAGTATCCTGTCTGGAAGTTTTGCTTTTAAACATATGTCTTTACTGTTTCTCTTCTCCACGTATGTAAGACTTAAATCTCTCCCCCACCCCCACAATACATGTCAAATTCCCTTACACTTTTTTGAATAATTTATTTCTATGGTTTGCTTCACTTAAAAAAATTTAAAAATTGCAGTTGAAAGAAAAACATGTTTTATTTCAGAAATTTGTTCTGTTTAAAATTTTCCTGGTTTCGATGTTCAGCTGTTTAAGAAGTCTAAACAAAAGTTAGGTCTGTAAATTTTGAATGCAGGGAGAGTGAGGAAAATATGCTATTACCATTACAGAGGAGGAGAGGGAGGGAAGAAGCCTGTAACCTTTTTATGAACATCCCTCGGGCTGAAAAGGATGAGAACTGCAAGCTGAAATTTGGCATGGAAATAGCTCTCATTTAAAAGAAGTACCTTTGCTTTCAGAGAAAATTGGTTTTGACTTTACCAAGGTGTGAGCTTTTAAATATTGAATACTGACTACAGTAACAAGGTTTTAAATCTTTTACTTTCTCTTTCTCTTCCTTCCCTCAATTCCTAAAATTTTCCTTCCATATGAACATTAAAAGTATATGATATCTTCGCAGTAAATTTTGAAGTATCACATGCTGGTGCAGATTGATAGTATCTCCTGTTTATTTTATACATATGACACTGTTGAAACTGGTTTTGACCTTTCTGGTGTCTGTTGTTTGTTTTGTAATGGCACGTAGAAATCGTACTCTTTTCACTGCCTTCTTTCTCATCTAGAAATCACTGTCCTTTGTCTGAAAAGGCTTTTCAGTTCAAAAGCCTGTCACATATATCTAATTTTCAGGAGTGTGAACATGGTTTTATTCACAAAATTGAAAGTAATATCAGTATTATATGGTCCTGACTGTCAGAGCTCTTTCCACAAGAGGCCTTTATTTCTCTCACAAAATCTTAGATTGTATTTCAGTTATCCTTCTAAATCAATATAGATATTACAGCAAACTCTAGCAGCCTTGGTTAACTCTCAGTCATTAAGAATAAAGCATTCCTATTAAGTGATTTCATAACTGATAACCTTCTTGCCATGCTAGAGGGAGATAGGTTGGATTCAAGTTACAGTTTCAGATGGCTGAAAAAGTTACCTTTCCTGTTCATTCTTTTTTCTATTAGGACTCCTCTATTTGAATCAAGTGGGAGAAGATAGCATTAACTTTGAGTTGCCTTACATGAGAAACTTCATAGTAAGAATGTGAATGTCTTTCAACCTTGAGAACCCAAGATTACCTTATACTGACTGGACCTATCATTTTCCTCCTAAGCCAATTTACCACTTCTCAAGAACTTTCAGAACTTTTACCTTTATTGATCACTTCATTTGAAAGTTTCTAGCATAGCTTTTGGGGAATGCAGCATTCTTCCGACTGCTGCTGCCACTAAGTTATTTGTATTTTACACATTAGTGAAGTATTTGTTCTAGAGGCGAGGCGGAGAGGAGAGGAGAGGAGAGGAGAGGAGATACTGCATGCTAAATAATCTTTCTGCAGGTAGGAGAATAAAAAAAGAAAAAAGTGACATAGAAGAAAAACATTAGAATACAAAGAGAGAAGATGGAGAAGTAAATGCCCTTTAGCAAGCATTTGAAACAGCTTTAGCCAAGATCTCATGAAATTATGAAACCTTCTATGAAGACTTTACTGACNATTAACGATCATCCAGGTTCAACTGCCTGACCAAACCAACCAGTGTTGACCAGAAGTTAAAGCATAATACTAAGGTCATCGTCCAAATGCCTCTTAAACACTAACAGGCCTGGAGCACTGATCACCTCTCTAGGAAGCCTGTCCAGTGTTTGACCGTCCTCTCAGTAAAAAAAATGCTACCTAATGTCAAATATGAACTTCCTCTGGTGCTGTTTAGAGCCATTCCCATGAGTCTTGTCACTGGATCCCAGGAAGAGGAGCTCAGCACCTCCCTCTCCACTTCCTCTCCTCAGGAAGCTGCTGCAGAGAGTAATGAGGTCACCTCTCAGACTCCCTTTCCCCAAACTACAAAAACTCAAAGTCCTCAGCCACTTCTCACACGACATGCCTTGCAGCCCTTTCACCAGCTTTGTTGCCCTCCTCTTGGATGCATTGAAGGACCTGAACATCCTTCTAAAACAGTGGCACCCAGTACTGCACACATTACTCAAGGTGAGGTCGCACCAATGCTGAATATAGTGGCATAATCACCTCTTTTGAGGGGCAGGTTATGGTGTTTGATGCAGCCCAGTATGAGGTTTGCCCTCTTGACTGCCAGGGCACATTGCTGACGCCTATCGAGCTGCTGTTGACCAGCACTCCCAGACCCCTTTCTGCAGGGCTCCTCTCCAGCCACTACTCTCCCCATTTATACTTGTGCTTGGGTATTACTCCATCCCAGGTACAGGATCTGGCATTTGGACTTTTAAAGTTTCATGGTATTGATAATTGCCCAGTGCTTCGATCTATGTAGATCTGTCTGCAAGGCTTCTTATTCCTCAGGAGACTCAACAACACCTCCAAGATTGGTATCATCAGCAAACTTGCTAATGGGGCATTCAACTCCTGCACCCAGGTTGTTGATAAATATTTTGAACAGAATTGGCTCTGGAATTGAACCCTGAGGGACACTGCTGATGACCAGTCATGTGTATTTTCCTTTGAATAAACCCATACTTTAACAGATTTTAATTTGTTTAGGATAATATGTGAAAAATTGAAGTGAAGACTTACAAATAGATAGAAATCAAATTAGGTGGACTATATCACAGTCCAGAGATTAGACTCAAATTTTCTGTCAGTACATGGAATTTTTTAAATTAAATTCATTATAGCAAGTCAAATTGACACTTCTGGTTTTGTCTTTGAAAACCTTAAAAAACTTATATCTACCTTCATTGCAAAATGTATTGGGATACTTTTTTCCAAGGGTCAAAATGCCAGTAAAGCCTGAGGCTGAAATTCAAGAGTCTTTCAGGGAAGCAGATGATTTTGAACAATTTAATGTTTCTCCCAGTTTCCTTTATATGGTGCTTGTTCAACTGGAAGACAATTGGTGCAGCTAATGACTGATTAGAGAGCTTTTCTCATAGAATAATAGAATATCTCAAGTTGGAAGGAACCCATAAGGATCATCAAGTCCAAATCCCTACTCCTCACAGGACAACCTAAAACTAAACCATATGACTAAGAGAATCATCCAGATGCTCCTTGAACTCTGACAGGCTGTGACATAGGTGCTGTGACCACTTCCCTGGAGTCTGTTCCATTGACCACCATCTCAGTGAAGAACGTTTTCCTTATGTGCAGTCTGAACTTCCCCTGACACAGCTTCGTTCCATTTCCTTGTGTCCTGTCACTGATCACGAGAGAAAGATCAGCAACTCTCCCTCTGCTGCTCCCCTTGAGGAAGCTGTAGACAGCGATGAGGTCAGCCTTCTCCATGCTGAATAAGTCAACTGATGTCAGTCGCTCCGCCTGTGTCTTGCCCTCCCAAAGACACATGTACAGATGGTTAAGAATCAATAGTAGTTAGACATTACTCCCCTCAGTGATTTAGACCAGTAGGGTACACATTTGGTTTCCTCAGTTCAGTGTATAATACAAAGGCTGAGAAAAGCACTTCCACACCTGCTCATATCCTCATCTCACTCATCATGATAAATAGATTATGCTTCCTTAGGAATCAAAAGGATTAATCTGTTTAGAACTAGATCTTCAAAAGCATGCAGGTGCTTAGTTCACATTGTAGGATAAGAGAGACACCTAAACATACCTGGAGGATCTGATCCAAGCTTTCTTTCCCCTTACTCCTACACTGCATTTCATGCTGTCACTCCAAAACCTTGTATACATGGAAAAATTGCAGACATAAGATATATAAAATTAACAGTTAGATTTTTAAATTTAAAATTAGCATGATAGCTTCTAGTCTGACATAAATAAGTGTAATTCAAGCTGGTAGAAAGAAGTAATACCTTTTATAAGACTATCATAGCTAAAAAGAAACAAATTTTCTGTCAGAGAAGTTAATTGACATATTTTGGCTCTAAGAACTAAACTTCTTAAAGTTATAATAGTGATGTTCACTTTCATTAATCATTAATGTCACAAAATGTTTTAGCTAAATACCACTTCTTTCATAATCATCAAAGATCTGAAGTTGACTTACTCACAGAATCCAGAAAAAATTCTCTGAAACTATTTTCTTAAATTTTCCTCTTTGCTAAAACAGTACTCTGTAAAGTACAGACAGGAAGGCTGTGGTAATAACTGATAGGTTTGTGCTTCTAATGCATTGACTTATAGTTGAGTACAGCAAAAAGTCTTTTTGGATACAGCCTCATTGAGATATTTTTAATTTTTCATGCCATCATTTAACACTAAGAAATTATTCTTATGTCTCAGTGTAGTAGGCACATGTGGGCCTGAAATAACCCTGGCTAAAGCTAGCTTTCTTTTCTACTTGATCCCAAACCACAAATAAGAGTATATACCCTCTAGTCACTTTCCATTTTAGCAGACATGAAGTGAATTAAGAGTTGTCACTACATTTATAGACAAGAAGGACAGAGGGTTTTTATTTCTTTCTGTGATGTCTGAGAAGTTAAAACATACTCCCTCATGATAAAAACTTGTGCTCAGTTCTTACCCTTCTGAAAGAAGCACCATCCTTCAAGAAAGATTTCCAGCCACCAATCTGTGATGATATATTTTCAATCTCTGTTGCTGATGCATTTCATGTTACATTAAAGCACTCATTGAAAGAAAAATAATAATAATACAGAAAAACAACAAAGGAAGAAGAATAAAAATTTCCTACTTTTTATGTAATTATCCTAGCCAGTAACATTTTCATTGTAAATGACAATACAAGTATTTCAGACAAAGTGGAATAACTTTTTTTAATATATATGTGTATATATATATATGCTTATGATATAAGCATTAAAGGTGGTATTCAGGATAAGAAAATGTTTTGTATCTCTTGTTGTTGGCAACAGAGTATAAAGGGGTCTTTGGTCTCCCCCCGAAAGGTGTGAAGTCTGCCTTTTGCTGTGAATAGAATTCTCTTGTTTACTGCTCTGAGTCCTCTGCTGCCTTGTCCAATTATATCAGCTGAGCTTTCCATACAGTTCTCTGTAATATAGGAAGAAAAGAGAGGCAAGATTTTCTGAAAGAAATATAAAAAAGAAGGCATAGAGAGAAGTGAAGTTATGATGTCTGAAAGAGGGAAAAACCTTAAAGGATGAGAGGGAGCTATCCTTTGAAGTATAAAGTTTTGGCATGATCAAAAGCTCACTGTCGGTAATGGAAAGATTCCTATTGACTTCATTGGCTTTTGAATTCAGTACAGTCTAAAGAAACACAACAAACTTTCCTCTCTTTCCCATCTGCTCCTTAGTTGTGTTCTTTTCAGAATTAGTCATACTAAATAGACAAGATAGAGAGTCAGAAATGGACTAGGAAATCATTGGGTTTATTTGAAAAAAAAGAAAAAAGAGTAAAACTCATTAATTCATTTTAAAACTGTAGAGTTTAACTTTTTGTAAGGGATTTAATGGCAATAAATGTTTTTACTTTATACTGACTTGCTCTTCCTTCTAAGGCACTTCTACTAAGATACAAAGTATACTCATTGACATTAATGTCCTAGTAAAACTAAATGTTTTAGCTTAATTTTAATGCCAAAGAATCTAAATCTCAGAAAACCACCCTTATTTATTTCTATTTTTTCAATTCATTTGGGCAAGTTTTCTGAATAAGGCCTTTTAAAGATATCTAACCATAATGTCAGTGTACTATTTCTAAATCTGTAGTGTCTCATTAGGTTTTTAAGAAAATTTTGTTTCAAATAGCATTTCTATAGAAATAATAAAGGCCTCTAAGACTGCAGAGTGACTTGGTACCACAACTGAGTCATCAGATAACTTTGGTCATATTAGGCCAGATGCAAATGAGACTTGTTGGCTGTGCATCCCTTTTCTCCTACTCACACAATCTTAAAAATCTACTTGAGTTTTACAGTATTCAAATCATGCCACCAGTTTAGCTCCTGAAACAGTAAAATCTCAAGTCTAAGTATTCATTTTTTAAGATTGATATTGTAGTTGTGTTCTCATCTTTCCCCTTTCAAACAGTTTTGGGTTTATGTTTTGTTGGGGTTTTTTGTTGTGCGGGTTTTTTTGTTTCTTTGTTTGTTTTTTAAATTTGTGATTTTGGCTCTTTGTTTGCTTGTTTGTTTTTAGCATATTTTAATAGTATCAAAGCTCTCTATCAGTTGAAACAATCTCGTTACCACAAAGTTGCTATGGGTAGCAGCATTCCAAAGTTATCCAACTTAATCCCACCTGTATACCTACCTCAGCAAGGACCTGGAGAAACCAGCACAGCAAAACACAGCACATACACATTAAGGATGGAAGAAAGGCAGTTTCTAAGTTCTCCACAGTAGTATCTTTTCTTACAGCATACCTGTTACAGATCCCACAGTTATAGCAGGACACTTCCATGGTTCTTCCCTTCAGCATTATGATTGGATTAGCATTGGAATGAGTCTCTAGATTTGTTCAGTTTAAGTAAATAATTATTGCAAATACTGATATTTAGACAAGAAGGACCTAGAGCGAATTCTGTTTTGTGATCTTTCATTTTGGATAGAAGCACCTGAATATGCCATTAGAATGACTTTGTTGCATGCAAGGGGATACTTGTATACTTGTGCACCTACTGAAGATGACCACAGCTCCCGTGTGTGACTTGTTCCTGAGTTTTCATTTCATGGAAACTATGGTATTGTATAGGAAATCTTTTCTAGTCTACAAAAACCAGCAAACTTCATTCTTGCTCTTTTAGCAAAGATTATTCAGGTGTGGAAAGCCATATGAGATTAAACAAGGGATTTGACCAAAAGGAAAGAACAAATTTCTCTAAGTAGGAACCCAGCTAAAGGCTAATTGGGAAAAAGGAAGACCCCTTTCATAAACCCTACCTCACCCTGCTAAAAGCCAGAAAAAAATTTTCCAATATTTGACTAATCTGAAATTCAAAATTGCCCCTGGAAAAACCTCTAATTATGAATCTTCTCTTTGAATCCATGAGGTGCGATTTAGCTCTACATTTTGACACCTCAGACTTAGTGTACAGAATTTAAATATCACCATAAGCAGAAAATTATATCTGGCATCTCTGGACTCTGCTTAGTGAACTGATAATGCATCCATTAAGAAGCAACAGCGTTTTAGAAACCTAGCTTACATATGAAGGTGACACTGAGAGGTAAATCTATCATAGAATCATAGAATCATAGAATAGTTTGGGTTGGAAGGGACCACAAGGATCATCTAGTTCCAAACCCCTGCCATGGGCAGGGACACCCTCCACTAGACCAGGGTGCCCAAAGCCCCATCCAACCTGGCCTTGAACACTGCCAGAGGTAGTAGGGCCTCCACAACTTCTCTGG
>VWZZ01005582.1:0-43576 GCA_013399095.1 Psophia crepitans
GCCGGTTTCCCGCGAAGCAGAGACTCTGCGCGCGTTAATTCCGTCCGCTGTCACGAAGTGTGTGTCTCATTTCCAGCTCGGGTCTTTCTGCCTGTGCCTTCCAGCCTCTCTCTCTCGGTGTCCCTTCTCCTGCCGGCGGGCCGTCAGCAGGCGGAGAGGGAAGGAGCCTGCCCGCCCCGCCGAGCCCAGGCGTGTGGGTGCACCGGCGGTGCTGCCTGCCCACGGCAGCGGGCTCTCACCCCAAGCCATCGGCCCCGGAAAAACCTTGTCCACTGAATTGTTTTCCCTGTCATTTCTTTATCCTTTTATTCGTTACCCTAATAACGTCTTGGGTCCAAAAAAAGCAAGGAGCTGCTGCAGAGCAGCTCTTTGAACAGATCAGGAGAGTGCTGCATTTTAAAAGCCAGGGGTGCTTATTTTTTTCCCTACATTTTTTAATGACCAAAAACAACTGAAAAAATGGGGGCTGTAGGAAACTGGCAGTAAAAATTGCCAGTTAATTTATGGTCAATGACACCTGCATTTGGAGACTGGAATTAAAGAGCATGTGTATCAGCAGACCATTTAATTCTGTGCTACTTTTGTTAAACACATGTAATTCCAAGGGCCACTCCTGAGGGGTGAGAGAAGACAGGGAACGTCAAAAGACACAAAACCAGTCAGAATGGGTCGTATTAAAGGAGCAGGCACATGGCGTTCCTGTCACCAGCACTCTCCCTCTCCTTGCTCTTCTACACTTTCTGTGTGGTGAGGTGGGGACACGAATTCATGCCAGAAGAACCTTTTTAGGGTGTGAGTTCATTACAGAGTCACAGCACTCAGTAAATGCTCCAAAAACTGTCCAGCTAGAAAAGCTATCAAAACTCACATGGAGCCTTGAAGTATTTGAGATATGGCCTCTCTCCTTCCCTCTTTCTAAATGCAGGCCCAGACAAACAGCCCTAAATGTGAAAACACAGTTGCCCTCCTCTCCAGGAACACCAGCCAGTAAAAGTGCTGGGGAGCCAAGTCTGGCTGCAGGCGTTCCTCACAGGGGTGCTGGAAAGCACCATCCCTTTAGGGCCAGTCCTTCTGCACCAACGATATGTTTGTGGGGCCACTGAGACTAACATGTGAAAGCTCAAGCTTTGAGAGAATCAGTTTTTTTCAGAAAAAAAACACACCACAGTTTCGTTCTTTTTAGCATGCAGCATTGAAAATCTTTGTCCCTCCGGGCACCTGAGGGATGTGGTCACACGCTCAGTACTTACTGTTTTGCTAGTTCCATGGATATTTGCTCCAAAGAGCATCCTTTCGTCTCTGGTATAAACACAGTAACAAAAGCCAGGGATGCTAGGCTCATTATTGTGTAAATGAAGCACACCCAGGACAAGCCAATGAGCTCTACAAAGGAAGAAAATGTCTTTTTAAATTTTCAAATATTATAGTTATTTTCTCTTGCCATATTTTTATAGGATACAGCCCCTAACGCACAGGAAAAGTTAGAAAGAAACTAGGTTGTTGTTCTTGGCCCACTTATTTGCGCCTCACCATAATTTGAAAAAGAAGAGTGATTTTGCTTTTTCTAATACTCCTTATGAAAGAAAATTGAGGAGCCCATATTGACCCATTTAGCATGAACCTATTGATTTATTTTGCCTGTGGTCACTCTGGATGAAAACAGCAAGTAGCCATTGTTACTGGTTTGTGCAAAGGCATCAGGGGTCACAAGTGCCTCAAATTTCCACCCGTGTCTGGTTTTGTTACGCATTATTTCATGGGCAAAACCAAGCATTTTTTCACACTGTTGCAGTTGTCTCCAGCTAATCCTCCCCGCCTGACCGTTCCCAGGGTTTCCACTGCAAGTCACGGGTCCTGCGCCAGAAAGGCGTCCAAGAGTGAACTCCTAATGGGACCAGCCAAGAATTAGTGGTTTTCTGAGTCTGTGGTCCAGGGACAGGTAGGTCCTCAGGCTGAGGGATGCACTCTGCAGCCCCTGGAAAGTAAAGCATATAAAACCAGTCTGCTGCAGCCCCCTTAGCCCTTTTCCCTGCTAAAACTAAACCAGACAGCTGAGACATTTGTCATGTAATGAGCTAAAAATGGCAGCTGAAGCTGCTGATCCGGATGGTATCTTCTGCATCAGGTACCTAAGTGCAGGTGCTGCTGGCCACTATGACCTCCACAGGTATTCGTCTGAAGACAGAATTTCCAGTTCTGCCTTTCTGCCGTAGACTAGGAACACATACTTGCTTGTAGTTACACTTTCATAAATCCAGATTAGACTCAGCTAAGCCAATGGAGTTACTGTGGCTTTGCATTAATTGAAACTGAAACCCTAATCATAGAATCATAGAATCATATCATAGAACCATAGAATGGTTTGGATTGGAAGGGACCTTCAAAGATCATCTGTTTCAAACCTCCCTGCCATGGGCAGGGATGCCACACACTTGATCAGGTTGGCCAGGACCCCATCCAACCTGACCTTGAACACCTCCAGGGATGGGGCAGCCACAGCTTCTCTGGGCAACCTGTTCCAGTGCCTCATCACCCTCACAGTGAAATTTCTTCCTAATGTCTAATCTAAATCTCCCCTGTTTTAGTTTAAAACCATTGCCCCTTGTCCTATCGTTATCTACCCAAGTAAAGAGTCCCTTTCCATCCTCTTTATAAGACCCCTTCAAGTATTAAAACGCTGCAATGAGGTCTCCCCGGAGCCTTCTCTTCTTCAGGCTGAACATCCCCAGCTATCTCAGCCTTTCTTCATAGGAGAGATGCTCCAGCCCTCTGATCAGCTTCATAGCCTCCTCTGGATTTTCTCTACAAGGTCCACGCCTTTCTTGTGCTGTAGGCTGCAGAACTGGACGCAGTACTGCAGGTATGGTCTCACGAGTAGAGGGGGACAATCACCTCCCTCGACCTGCTGGTCATGCTGGTTTGGATGCAGCCCAGGACACAGTTGGCGTTCTGGGCTGCAAGCGCACACTGCTGGCTCATGTTGAGCCTTTCGTCCACCGGAACCCCCAAGTCTCTCTCCACAGGGCTGCTCTTAATGTATTCGTGCTGTGCAGAAAGAGGAGACCTTCAGGTGAAACAGCTGAGGCTGAGGACCTGAGGCCTGCACTATCTGTTTTCAGTGACATTTCCTTAAGAATAGCTTTAGTCTGGTCCAAGCACTGAGCAAGTGCTGGCAGCTGGAGTACATTCACTCTGCATTTTCTGGTTTGGTTTTGTCCAAAAGCTTGCGCAGTTCAGGACTGCCCTGTGATGCAAACCACAGCGCAGTGAGTGGAGACAGCTGGATGATTTGCCTCTGAAGAGGACCCTGCATCTATCAAAAGTGCTAGTGTGGACACAATGAGCTTGGCCTGGTATATTTTTCCTAGTTTTAATCAAGTTACTACTGAGGGTTTTCTCTCCCTCTCTCTCTTTTTTTCTTTTTTAGAAAAGAAAACACCAATGTGAAACCCATTTTAGTCACAGATCACACTAATTTTCAAATCCATCTCAAAATGCATCTAAAAGGATGAAAACCACCTCGACTTTTTGTGGGTTGATTGCCTGCCTCTGGTGGAGAGTAATGTAAAGTTAAAGGAAACCTGGAATTTATGTTCCCTTATATATTTCGATTTTCAGCACATATTTTCCTCCAAATAAGACTGAAAACTATAATTTGCAAAACTTCTTATGAAATAAAATTAGAAAAAAAGTATTTGCCAATTAGTGAACTTTAACATCAGCATTTTCCCTTGTTTATCTTTACATTATAAGTTACTATATGGTAATATCTTGCATTAAAGCATGAAACACTTCAACATGTGAACAGGAAGGATTTCAATGGGATTGTCTTTAAGAATGTTTGATCTGTTCTAGAGCAGAACTTCCATTGACTTCAGAAGGCTCAGGGCTAAATCCTAAATATTATGCATTTTCTACCTGCTAAGGAAATGGTGATTTTTAAGAGGTGGGGGGTCACAGCCTACGGAGTCAATGTGTAAGGTGCTCTGACAGGCAGCTCCATGAGGCTGTAGTTACTAGCACAAACTTAAAACAGTGTGGTGGGAATGGTGAAGTTACGCTACCAAACAGCACCTAAAGGGAGATCTGAATTTGGCTCCCGAGGCATCGTGGCTGCAATTTTAGCAATGCTGTTTGTATAGGAAAGATTTAATTTTGCCCACTTAGGAGAATATCAGCTTGGAAAGATAAGAAAAAATCTTACCAGTTACAGTCAAAAATGTCAAGGAGATGAGGAGATTGATACCCCAGTTCATGCTAGATGTCAAAGCCATGGCCCGTCCTCTGATCCCACCAGGGAAAATTTCACTCAGGACCAGCCAGGACACTGAAATGGAAGAAGCAAGATAAAAAGATGTTGTCTTTGAAGGGATGCCTTGAATTCAAGTGAGGCCACCTGAAAGAATAAGGTAATTTTCAGGGACATTAGGTTTGTGTGGGGCCAAGCCTCTGAGGACCACCTCAGTTAGCATCACCCTGGGGCATCATCTCTGCCCGGCACCCAAGCAAGTGGTGGGTGGCACCCACGGGTAGTGCTGGCACACACGGAACTGGGGAAGTGAGCTCTGACTGCACATCTGTGTATGAAAGGGAGCTCTGACTGAATAACTCTCAAGTGACGTAATGCTAATGGAAGTGGGGCAGCAAACCAAAGTAATCTTCAGCCTCAGAGCGGCACTGTGTGTTTATGCCACCTTATAAATCAACCTGCCACACTGAAGCAGGATTGCTATTCCAGCTGTCTGCTCCATATAAACGAGATTGCCGAGATATAAATGAAGAGAGAGGGCCTGATTTTTGGCTCCTTCATATCACACCAAAACACAGGTGATTTAAAGATTTAAATGTTGCTGTTGCTAGTCCACAAAAACAAATTCAGACACGAAGAGTTGGCTGTGCAACCACCTTGACAGAAAAGAAAAAAAAAGGAAAAAAAAAAGATACCACGTTTTTGCACTATTCCTGGTTATTAAAAAAAACCAAAATAAATTAAAAAAACCTTAAACATCACCCTCCTTTTTTTCACAAGTAAGATGCATTAGCAAGAGGTTGCTGCACGGAGAGGCTGTGGGTAGGCAGATGACCACAGCACAAGAGCAGAGAGGTAGACATGGATGAGCTGTATCTTCAGACCCTTGGACATGGCCATTATGAATTGCTCCTGTGCAATGCTGTTTCTGCAAAATAACAGATGGGCGTTTCCTCAGGACACTGGGCCATCTTAAAGTTATGTTTTAAAAATAGGCCTCTGTGCATGTGAGTGTGCATCACACTGGAATATCTCTTCTGATGCTTGTAGGAGTGCAGGAGTCCAGTGTGACAGTACTGGTGAAGATATAAAAAAAAAAGTGCTGTGGAAGCAGACTATAAAGGATAAAGGAGAAAAACCCAAAACACTGGGCCTTAAGTCAACAGAGCAGATTCAAGCGAATTCTACTCCAGTTTGCTTTGTACCACAGGTTTGAATTAGCTAATGTTTTTTGGAGCAGCCCCAGATTTTTCTTAATTTTTAAGGAAAAAATACAATAAGCCTCACTCCTACACCGGGAGTGTGGCTCCCATACTGGGAGTGACCCAGCCAAGTGGTGACTGTATTCTGGAGAATCAAGACTACAGCTGCATAATGGTCTAACACTGTTACGCATAGTCAAGTGGCATGCAGCCATGACACAGCCATTGTGTCTAACAGCGCCGGTAGAGAGGCTTGTTAGGTTTGGGGGTTTTTTCTGACTTAGATCACAGCAAACTTTAATGCACTCACTGCTGACAAGACAGACTTTGCTCTAAAGAAATGCCCTGGGCACGTTCTGTGGGGTCTCAGCACACGGGGAGGGGGCAAAGAAGAAGAGAACTGGCTTCGCAAGCCGGCGTTTTGCCCTGTCAGGCCAGCTAGCCCTGCGCCTGAGCAAGCCCAGGCCCTGGCAGTGCACGGGGATCTCTTGATTGTATTTTCTTCCCGCTCAGCATCAGGGCTGTTAAAACCAGTATTGTTAGTCACAGCGGATACAACACGACGTGACAGGGAGTGCTAGCTGAAATGCAAAGCTGCAAGTAAGCAAGAGACGAAGGAGCTCTCCTGAGCGGTGCGCACACAGCCTGTGGAGTTCGTCGCCATAGGAGAGCCTGGCAGCCAGCAGCCAAGCTTGGCTGGAAAAATAGTTATTCACCATGACTGGCAAAGGAGATATTCATAATGACGTTAGACAGGATTAAAATAAAGATTGAAAGAATCAAACCTGCTTTCTGCTGCACATAAACCAACCTCCAGGAATAAACTTTTCCTGTGGGTACTTTGGTCACGTCACAGCTGAAATGTGTGGCACGGTGGCAGCTCCACTACCACGCATTTTTCCAAGGACAGACTGGCCCTTTCAGGCCAAGTACAATTTGTCTGGAGGTTTCAAACATATTGTTTTCCTGTTAAGTAACCAAAATACTTGAGCATCTACATCAGCTGCAGCGGTGCTTAGCTACTCTCATTTCAACTAGTTATTTAGTTCAGACAGATCCCACCGACACACCAGATCTGTTCTTCATGTCTGCTAATGGTAGCTACTTCCTCTGGCATGGCCCTGACCTCAACTTGGCTGGCGAGGAGTGGATAGGCTTATTCCCCACGGAGAAATAGCACTTACAGAAATCTGAGACTTATTACATTCTGTTTATCCCTTTCCCCAAGCCGAGGCAGTGATAATGATTGATTCTTTGCTTTTAGCACCTCTCTGGGATTGTTTTTACTATTTGTACCTTTGCCAAAAAGCAGCAGCTGCTGTAGGTACAGCGGGGATGTGGCTCTTGGGGAACCAGTAACGAGGTTCAGGCTCCTGTTCATAGTGACTGCTGCTACCTTGTGCGCTGTGTGCACGCAGCCCTGCGGAATTTTAACCTGTATGCTCCCAAAATCACTGTGGTCAACTACATGCTCTGCCTTCACCAGCCTAAGCAGCAACATTTTACAGGGGAAATCGACCCATCCTTGAAAAGAGGGTCCAAATAGCCTCACCACCACCTCTCCACGTCTCCGTCTGCTGTGTAATCTAACATTACTTCGAAAAGACACTGTGATAGTAACCACGTTGCACACACTCAATAGTTTTCAGCGCCTGCTCCGGCCACTCTTGGCTGGTGTTCGTGGAGTGGGTGGGAAAATAGCTGGCGCTTTGCAGGTCAGATGTGGGTAAGAGGTAAGGCTAAGGGCTCAGCGTGAGTCTGTGTGCTAGATTCAACAACTGCAGGATTTGTTCGTGCAGTGGCTGCAGGTAGTAACTCACCTTTGCTGATCCGCAGAGTTGTATATTGACAGCAGTGAAGAAAAATTGTATGGTTGAATGGTCTTTTATGATGGTACAATCTAAAGAAAAGAATACCTGGTGCAAATGCAGAAGAAAATACTGCATTGGATCAGAAAGCTTAACTGTTTCACTAAATATCCCAGAAACCCTGACATTCCTTGCCCAAATAGGAATAGCAGAGGCTGGAAATATACAAACAACCCCTTGACCAGGATGGAGACATCCACCTCTAAACAAAGTCACCAGAGCTGTAAAGGCAGAGAACAGAATAATAATGGAAAGTTTCAGCTGCTCCCATTAAGGCTGAATAAATTGTGTAACAGAGCACAGTGCTGGGACTACATGTTACATACCATAGATGATGGTTTCTTTTAGCACTTTGCCTGATGCTTAATGAGAGAAAAAAGGCAAATCTTGCTTCAGTGCTGAGCAAGTTCAAGGGTAGTTCAAGGTGTAACTGTCACAAAGATGCTCTGTTATATTGGTTATAACATTTCAAATTCAATACTCTTGTAGAAATGGAAGAGCCAAGAACCTACTACTTTTTGTTTGAAAAGGAGAACAATAGCAGAATATGCCTGCTTTCTATCAAGAAATTAAAAGGATCAGGGTAACCGCTTTACTGGTGTTATGGAGAATGTTTAAATTACCTGATTAGAGGCCTGAAATACACATACAGGCAAATAAAATAAAAAGAAATAGCTCAGCACCATTAAACAACTGAATGAAGAAAAGTGTTTGCTGTGTCTGAACCAAGAAAAAACAGTATAATTGCTGAAAAGTTACTTGCAATACCATCATCAGGCAGCCAAGTATTCTCAGAGTCTGCTGGCTGAGAGGATGACAAGCCAGGGATGGAGAAGGTGACATGTGCCAGCATTGGAGAAAACGTTCCATGGGGATGCAGGAAGGGGTTACCCTGGTAGATTTCTGTACCATGCTGCTGGCTGGAGCTAGGGTAATGCTAAGTGATCTCAGCTGGATGAAGGAAAAGAGGATATGTAGAGTGTCATGAGGAAGAGCTGTCTAGTTTTTGCTGAAGAAATCGGTGACTCTTCGAAGGGGTTAAGGAACGTGGGGATCAAAATGGACGAGCCACCATGCTTCTCAGTTTCAGAGAGCTTTGGTGAAGTGTCATGGGATAGAAGTGAAGGTATTCATACAGTTCAATCAATGTTTGTAATAGGAAACGAAGGACAAGGCCAGTTTTCACAGTGGAAGGAGATTACTAGATATGCTCAGTGTATTTCCAGAATCTCTCAGGAAAGGAAGGTGAATGCATGTGCAAAACTTACTGATGGTACAAAATTTTGTGTGTAATAACAATGAAGAAGGATTATAAAGAATTGCAAAATATTGAGAGCTTTGAAAAAATTACCCATAAAATTCCTTATCAACACATGCAAAGTAACACATGGAGGAAACCAGCCGCCAGTCCCCACAGCAGCATGCCACCACTGCTCAGGGCAGAAGTGCTGGAGCCTCTGTGGGTAGCTCAGGGACAGCATCAGCAGTCGTGAGACAGGGGTTGTGGATGCAAACAGAGGCTTGGCAACTGTCAGGAAGAGAACACTGAGCATGCCACTGAGTGTGCCACTGTGTATACCTGTCGTGTCTCTGTATGACACGCTGCATGCAGATTGGGTCAACTCAGAATTAGATGAGCCATGGAGAAAGGTGTGCAATGGGCTCTGCAAAGAGCAATTAAACAGATGAGGACTCTTCAGCTTAGATAGCATACAGCATAGGGAAACAGAGCTGAAGTTTATAACATTGTGGAAATGAACAGAGAAGAAGTTTTCATTACATTTTGAGAGACGTAAAACAAGACAATACAAGGGAAGTTACCAGGGACAGCAGTTAGGACTGGCAGAAGGATGTGCTTTTTGAGACAATGTGTATTTCAGCTATGGAACTCACTTTCACAAGATGCTTCAGATGTGAAAAATATTAGTGGGTTAACATGATTAAATGCTGGGTGTTAAAACATTATTTCTCTGTATGTGTGGGAAAAGACCCATCAAGGACTATTGTTCACAATAATAAAAATAAATCCCCAACATTTTTCTTGAATGTCCCTGAACTATAGATAGCCAGAAGGACCCTCTGTGCATGCTACATGTGCCTTTCCTCATGTATTTTCCCTCAGCATCTGCTACTGGCTCTTGCTGGAAGCAGGGTAACTGATTGAGTGGCCCTTTTGTGTGAGCCAACATATCCAACTTAATGAGCTTTCTATTTGGGCCGTAGAGGAAGAGATGTCTCAAACCCTCCTGTGATTTCTTCCTTACTTCCTTACTTTGCATCTATGCGGTAAACAAAAATAATTTTAAAAAATTAACAGACTTGCATCAGAGAAGCAGGGACATCTGTGAACATCTGAGAAACACTGTGAGCTTGAGGGTACTCAACATTCAAGCGAAGCACATTAACGAAAAATGTCCTTGTTTCGACCTTATTCCTGCCAGGAGGCAGAAGCAAATTGGACGCTGCTCAGCAGCTCTCATTAATGAAATATTAGGTTCGCTTGGTATTCATTTTCTGCTTATCATTTTTTCCTTTCCTATACCTGTATTGTGTGAGGTCAAGTTCTTTGTGATGAGATTTAAAAAGCAACCATTGCAATACTTGAAAGAATTCTAGTTTCTGAGGTATAAACTCTGGGAAGAGATTAAGTGGATTTACAGCTTAGGAGGGAAGGAGGCAGAAGTACGTAAGACTTTGAAAGCGAGGACTGGGTTGTTAGCAACAAGAGGTCCAAGGGCAGATGAGGAAGGGATTATCCCATCAGCAATGCGGACAGACCATCTAAGAACAGGTAGAAATGGTCAGTGTTGGGGAAGGATACAAGAAAGCCACTGCGACGCTGCCACGAGAGGAAGTCAAAGGACATGGCTATTGATTGGCTTTGCCAAGACCGATTTTTTTTCCAAGCTTATGAAACTCCACAGGTTTTTCATTTACCTGGTTTCTGGCTGTGCTGACTATTAACACAAATAGCCAGCTGGCCAACTACTTGTCACAAAAGGCTGGCTTGATTTGAAAAGGCAGATTGCAGGGGATGGCAGGACCCTTTGAGGTATGCATGGTAATGAGATGTGTACCTGTGGGATGTGGGATGGGGGGACCTGCTGCTGTAACGCACCAGCACTGTCCCAACACCGCTCCCAGCACCCACACAGTGCAACCCCTGCCAAGGTTTTTGCAGCTGCTCCAGTGAAGGAGATTTAGGGGAGCTGGCGAAAGTGAGGGATGCTTAGACTGGAAAGTAGAAGAGAGGGTGGAAGGGAGTTTGTCCTTTTCCAAAGCAAGTAAAAGATATGACACCAGAAAAGTGGCCTGAAACTCTGCCCATTGTTTTGTGCAAGAGGCCAAAGCAGACAATTGTGACTGGCGTTAAAAATCATGACTCTGCTTAATGAGAGCCATTTATCTCTCTGGCTCTGCCCCATAATAGGAGACTGAAGTGGCTGCTCAAAATTAATAACTGGCAAATATAAAGCAAATGAGCAGCTATATTGCTTTGGAGAGCGTGTAAGCTGCCAGCAGAGTGCCAGCCTGCAAAGGGTCAAGTCAAACCCTGCTTGTGCACATTAAAAGGAGTGGGATTGCTCTATTGCTGAGAGATAGGGGAGTCAGGAGAAGCCTCAGGTAATCTCACCCCCTGGCTGCATCCTCATGTCTGCGGGTGAAGGCAATATGTACCTCATTCTACGGTTTCTGAGGCGCTGCTCTCTGAGTAGCTTTATGACTACTGGTTGTAAGATACCTGATACCGTTGATGATCCAAGAGGAGCTGATGTGGTGTGGCAAATCTTAAATTATTTTTCTTTTCTTCTGGTACACTACATTTCTGTTTCTAACGGTTAACCCTTTAGGCTGACTTCTTGAAGTAACATCTGTTTGGGCAAGTGGGATTTAATGCTTTTATCTCTGAAGTTGTATCAGAGTACATAAAAATTGTTGTTCAGTGTTTGTGCTATTTGCATCACTATCTAATAGACAGGCTGAACACTCGCATCTGTTTTTTTAAGGAACCTTGCAGCTGACCATGGAAATCACCCTTCACTCGCACCTCCTCCAGTTTACGTTAGAGTAGCAAGAGCATTTTGGGGGAAGAAACACGTTGGCTTCTTCCCCTGTTTTCTGGGCCGCTTGGGAAGGAGGGCAGTGAGATGTATTTCACCTCTGATTTTCCCCAGCCACCCTTCCTCCCCTAAACTTCTCACTACTGTGAGCCTGCATTTAAATGCTTTTTGGGTTTTCTTTTTACTATTGTAATTTTCATCTTCATGAACTTGAAAAAAATGTTATATCTCGTATGAGTTTTCCTGTTTCAGGCAAGCTTTTCAATATATTCTTAAACCTATTTTCAGTGATCTTCAATTACTGTCCATTTTCAGATTGAAAGAATAGTCAGAAACAAGAAGCGCTTTCTTACAGACAGTGATTCCCATCTGAAGGATTGCTGGGCAAGAAGCGATAGGTGTATAAGGATCCAGGAGTGGTAGAATTCCCTTAGTTAATGTGATTTGTGGCTCATCTTGCCCAATAACAGTATTCAGGAGTAAATAGGATGCATCATAGCTTTATGGTAAGCCAGCATGTAACAGTCTGCACCTCTTTTCAGGTCCCCTAAGAGAAGTTGATTTGATGTATGAGATGACAATTCTGTTTGCAGCTGGATTTCACAGCCACTGTCTCTCTCTCTCTCTCTCTCTCATCCTTTGTTATGTAGACACTTCAAGTGTCCCATCAAGATAGAGTAACTTGCAAAGCAAGCAAAAAGAAAAGATGAAAACAAGCTTTCAAGGGAGAATGTGCTTATTATAATAAATCACATATTGTCAACAAAAAAAAACCCCTTTTAATTAAAACTTGAAAGGTGTATTCCTGTTTGTAGGTGTTTATTTGTTCAGAATATTGAATCCAGGATAATCCTCTGAGGCATTTGCAGAGGATTGACTGCAGATGCCAGGAGCACTAATTCATGAGGAAGCTGTGCATGAATTAGTTCAGATTACCACATATGTCATTTCTAAAAAGTATGGAGAGGAAAAATTACCTGGGCGGGTGGGTAAATGAACCTGTTTTTCCAGTATCCAAGGGCCAATGCTGGTCCTTAAGGAGGTGCACAACAGAAAAGAGCTGTTGAGACACAGCAATCTGGGGAAATTTAAGCCTTTGTTCTTGCAAAATTGAGATTTGTGCGTATGCTTAGAAAAGTCCTAGTGGAAAGGATAAGCAACTCTTTACAACGTGGCTTATTTGGTGAGAGGTCTGCAGTCATCCATTCTTTTAAGTCCCTTGCTGGCTACTGCTGCTTATGCTTTGCTTGGGTTGCTGCTGGAGGGAGGTAGCAAGGAAGAAGGTGTGAAGGCTGGGAGTCCACTCACCACAAAGTGTCTTTTAGTTCTCTTTCATTCATAACAGTTTTCTGACTTGGTTTTCAAAGGTGACAGAAGCTGGATGCCTTCCTGTGTCCCCTTTCCCTGGTTTTCCTCAAAGAGCTCAATATGACCCAAAACCTCAGGTGCCATGGGGAGAAGCAGTTGCCTGACCCCACGCTGTGACTTAGCATCCTCTCTGCACTTTGGCCGCCAGTCTCCGCCTCCCTCAGCAGTGCTGAGTTACGTGATTGCACATTTTTACCTTTCTGGCATAATTATTTTCTCATACTTTACAATATATGTCTGATATTGATGATCTTTACAAGTGAAATAAAATACTGACTTTGCACTTGAAGTCCTACTGACTGTTCTAGTTTCCACACAAAGTTGGCCCAAGATCAGATTCCCTCTACAAAATTCCTCCCAGCCCTCTCTCCCGAAGGAAACTAGATTTTATGAAGCTTGCCGTATGTCCCATAAACTTTTTCATAGATTTCAATGTCACAATGATCTTATTTCCAAGAACATGGTCAATGAAAATGAATGTAAAATCTTTCATTGTCTTTGATATGATTATCAAAGGCCACAATTATTTACTGAATGCTTAAATGCAACACTTAGCCTACAAAGTAAGAAGGGTAAATTTGGCTAATGATTATATAAAAGCTTGTACTCAATGGTATGCTAGACTCACTTGCCGGTGCACTGCTTTACAGAGGGTAATGTCCTTGTAGAACAAAAGGGGATTGTTAGTTCCAATTACTAGTCCAAATGGCAGCAATGTTCATTCTCTAGATTTTTTTTCATAAAATGAATCTGGAGGTAAAATGCTTGATTTTGGCCAGCGGTAACTACTTAACCTGAGCAGAACTTTAAAACTTGACCTAATTTTAAGCACAGGAGCCATTCCTCTTATGCAGTGCCTTTGTGTCAATAGGTTATTAACATCCAACTATTAGTAGAGATATATTTATATAATCCAGAGCACCAAGATCAGAATATTGACTCAAATCGCTGTTTAAGGGGAATGAGATAGGTAGTCCCCTACCTTTTCTAAGTAGTTGTTGGAGGGCCAAATTTCCTGCTCAGCAGCAGCAGATTGAACCACCACCACTGCAGAGACGCAGGTATATAGGCTGGGACATGGTCTTGTTGCTCCCTCTTTTCACTGTACCAAGGGCTCTGTCTTTCAGAAGGCAAAGTCCTTGGCCCAATCTGCCAAGACTTTTCCTTATTCGCATACTTAAAAGTAAAGATTGAAGAGAAACACAAATGTCAGTTAAAATTATGTCCCCCGTTTCAGTTGTGCACCTCAGTACATAGTCTAATGTCCATCTCGAGGTTGAACAAGGCTACTCTGCTCCTTGCAAAATGGAGTCCTGAAAGAGAAGCTCCCACTGACACTGCTATGTCTCACTACTGCAAAAGCATTTTTTTCCTTATTATGATCTTTTTGACACTTGAAAAAGCCTTCCAAACAAGTAGGTCCTATCAGTTAGATAAGATTAATCTACGTGGCTGGTATTTTAGAGAACACCTCCTGCAATTTGAAATCTGGTAACACAGCTTCCAAGTAACCAAAGATATCTTAAATTGGCTTGCAATTCACCACTACCAATCATCCTGTAAAAAGAAAAAACGACTTCTGGGTTAGCTGATGTGTTAAAAAGGGGCTTCAGATAAACCTTTTCTGGGACAAGGCAATAGGAAGAGCTAGCAATTTGCAGTTCTCGCTTTCTTTTTTATTTTAGCATGCCCTGTCCTTCTGCTGCAGCTTTGCAGTACAGACACAGTGTGAAATAAAGGCCACATGAGGCACCATTTGAATAGCACAGGAATAATGAACTAGATAAATACTAGGAGTGTCATATTCAAACCACATGGATGCACGCATTAAAAGATGATTCAGTACAAATGACCAGCGCTAGGAATCTTGTCATAAAATAAAGAATCCAAGATCATTTTTTAATTAACTGAAATAGGACTTTCTGTACCGATCCTCAGTGAAATATGCACATTTCCAAGGCTTATTATTCTGGTTCAGATCCAGCAAAGCATTTAAGCACTTGCTTATTTTTGAGCACATGATTTAATACCTACCACTATCTCCTTTTCCAGAGTAAACCACAAAATAATGTAAAATTGATGCTGCTCATTTCTGTGACTTTTAAGGCCAGGCCACAGCCACTCTGCAAAACGTAGAAGCTCAAAAATAAGACTTTTTAAATAAATGTCATGCAAGGCAATGCTGAGCGTGAATGCCTGTTGACATCAAATTTATGTGCACTATAAATTAATACAATAACCACGTTTTGTATAAGCCTGAAATATTGCTGTAATATAAAAGATACTGATGTGAATTCTAGATGCCTCTATCTTTTACCAGTGTTTCCCAAGCTAGTGCAAGGCCATACAGCTTACAATATTTCAAAACACAAGAACAACCAACTAAATCCACAGAGGGTCAAAATTTCCACACTGACAGTTCTCTCCCACAAGATTTTCCAGTTTCTAGTAGGATATTTGGAGGCCAAAAGCAGGCCCAAGAGAATTCTGTGGCAGAGAAAAAGCAGTTCTAGGCTATCTTTATCATAAGGGTGGGAAGAGGTAGGACCTCTGTGACCAAGTCCTTGGGCTGCTCAGCGCTGTATGTGAAACCAGCTGTTCTGGGTTTTGTTTACATGTGCATTTAGTGACTGAAGTGAAAGACACAACAAAGGTTTTGCCTTTAACCATGCTAATGAATCATGCTTTAACGCAGGTAGCTAGTTAATCTAAGAATCACAGGAGCAAAGTCAAGGGGACTAAATTTGTCTGGAGTGTAATTATCAGGGCTTTAGGCTAATGATCCAGGTCTGGGTTTTGGCTTGCTTAATCTAACAAAATGCATATAGACTGGCTCAGACTACATAAAATTGCATAAGAAGGACAGAAATGGATTGAAAGGCAGACTTATCTCCTTCCTCACCTATATGGATTTTGCTTTTCTTGTGAACCCTTGAGCTTTCTTCCACCCTCCTTGATCCTTCTTGCCTGATCCTTCTGATCCTTCTGATCTGTGTGTGCTACTGTCCCCAACGTGGGCTTAAAATTGCATTTAAATGACTTCAACAACTCACAATAAAATGTAGACAAAACAAGTGGGTTTTTACATGGGAATGGAACGGAATGGAATAGAATAGAATAGAATAGAATAGAATAGAATAGAATAGAATAATCCAGTTGGAAAGGACCTACAATGATCATCTAGTCTAACTGCCTGACCACTTCTGGGCTGACCAAAAGTTAAAGCATATTATATGTGGAATGCTATCACACAGTCTAGTTTAGCTTCCTGATCACCCTAAACTCCCTCAATAGCCAGTGATGAAAGGAGAGCTATGCCAAAGAGAGCTCAGAGACTAGGGGTCAGAAAGCTCCCCTTAGGTGATGAGAATATTTTCTTTTGTCAATTATCTGAGGAATCTGGCTCCCACATCAGTAAAATTTCCAGACATGTTGAAACATCTGTTGCATTTTAGGTATAAATTAACTCAGTTTAACGCATCCATTCAAGCTGATATAACTTTAACTCAAATATACTCAATATGGCAAATCTGCCGAGGTTTAAACTAGAAACATGGATCTCTCATCCCAAAGTAGGTTTTCATCAGTAAAAAAATGCTCCTAAGATTTGTCCTCACTAGAGGATTGCCTTCACTGACTTCCTGGTGTCGGTTTTGTTCCTCACGGGGGTGACAACCCACAGAAAGAACTCCCACGGAAGCAAGATGGTACACCACAGCAGGGCTTACTGGAGAGCATGGTCACTGTCTCTTCCCAGGGGCACCCAGGCTGGGGGACACAAAACCACAGCCCTAGGTTCCTCATGTGGGAGGAATTTCAGCACTGTGAAACTAGTAACCCAAGGGTGGCTTGATGGCCTGCCACCCTTCCCTGCTGTCCCCAAAACTGCCATTTATTTTGTGTGCCCTGTGCTTGTCCTCCCCTAGTACGTCGTCTTCGGATTTGCTTCACATCCACCGCAGGTCTGGACTTCACAGGCCTGGGCACTGGCAAGGTGCTCCCACAGCCAGATGGCCCCCTGGTTTGTGCGTAATGTGCTCGCTTCAGAAGTTAGAAGGAAACACTGTGTGATGAGCATGCAATTTTTTTCCAGTTTTCCAATCAGAAATATTCACCTGATGGCTGAGGCTAGCAGATGGCAACAGAGGACATAATATCGCACTCTGAGAAGGCTTCCCATAGGTATTTAATTCCACTATTTAACAGGTTTTAATCCATACCAAAGTCCTGCCGGTCCTACAAGCACTCACTCATGGGATCTGTGCTTTCATGGGACTGTAACAGCTATGTGAAATAGCAGTTTGCAGTAAGTTCTAAATCTCTCCTCCAAGACTCTGTTATGCACATATTTGTTGATCACAAATACGTAAAAAAGATTTTTTAGATTTTATGTCTATGTGGATGTGTATATGTGGTATTTTTTGTGCCAAGCCCTGAACCTCAGAAGACATTTGTCCAGTTGCAGACACCGATCTGCCTTGCGTGTGTTGTGGCCACCCACAGCTGTCTGTGTGCCAAGTGGGCTCTGAACGCTTGGGGCCAGGGCATCCCTGCAGCTCCAAGAAGTCCTCTGGAAGAGGAGCCTGTGATGGCCTCCAAGAGAAGAGCTCTGAGAGTTTGGCCCCACACAAAGCTGGCAGCTGCTCTAGGACATGCAGTAACAGAACATCTTCAGTCCCCAGTTGGCAGAGACATGAATACCTCCTGACCTTATGCATCTAAATGGTTGTGAGGATGATTCATCTCATGAAACTGCCCCTCAGTCCCACTTGTAGCTGCTTTTGTTGCTTTGCATCCACACCATCAACATGAACTGCCATGATGTCAGCGGCGCTGGTATTATTTACACCAGCATATTATCCCAAAATTCATTGTCTAACGGCCTAAACACCTTTGCAGTTATACAGAAAACTGTTTCAAGGACTGACAGAGGGGCAAGAGCTCTTTTGTGCAAGGCACCAGTGCCATACATGCAGTCCAAATGCACACATTTGACATCTCCCTCTAAATAAAAGTGTTCCCCACTCCACAGCAACAAAAAACCCCAACCCTGTGATGTGCATGGATCCCATTGAACTGCACTCCCACAATATGTGTAAAGAGGTACTGCCCAAGTCCTGTTTGCTCCCTGGCTTTTTATTTGCTAGATCAAATTCAGACTGGGAAAAGATATGCCCCATTGGGTCCAGACTGAGTTTGCATCACTTGCTTCTCAGCCGAGGACTTGGACCTCCTCTGTTTTTTCTTCAATAGAGAGGATTGCCTCCAGACCACACAGCATCCCTGTATCAACATGTACAGTACTACTGTCTCTCTTTCATCTCCTTGTTGGGGAGATCACCCAGAGAGACCTCCTCTCTCAGGGGATATATAGGAAAATATGGAGGAAAGCTGTCCCTATTTAGTCTTCTTAAATGGTGCAAAAGGAGATGATCAGGACAGAGAAGCAGGTCTTTGTTAACAGGTGCCATCTGACTCCTGAATCTGAATTTTGTTCATGGGGTCTGTGAGGAAAGCAGCAGGACTCTGAGCATCCACTCTTTCAGAAATGGTAAACCTCCCCTACAGTTGTTAACCAAAAGAACTTGTGTGTGCTCCATCTCAAGTTTACAGCCTTATTTTGGAAAATAAGCCTGATACTCCAGGAGTTTGGCTTTCCTGAGTCCTGCATCTCAACATGTTGTACCACACAACAGTGATGAGTGAAGGAGGTAACACCTCTTTATAAGAAAGAACCACTATGTTTTGCCCCTCAAGTAGCTTGAACAGAGCATCTCGCAAATGAAATGCTCTGCAACTATTTCAATTAATCCTGTGTCATTCAGTAAGTGGTCATGCACGGTCATGGCCCTGACTAGAATTTCTCTGTGAGTCCTTTGTTTTCAATTAATTTCCAGGGTCACATTAAGCTTTTAGCTTGTGTGACAAGCTGGTGATCTACCTCCAGACTGCACTCATCGGCCTGCGCTCACTGCTCCCTGTGCAAGGCATAGCAGCGTTTCTGCGAGGCTCCGATTTCTCACGTCCACCTCTCCGCATACAGCAGGTTCGAATGCCTCTCCTTGCAAATACGCACTGAAAACAACGAAGACTCCCTCTCACACTCCTCACCCTTCACATGACAGCCGGAGAGAGGTTTCTCACGGGCTCTGCAGGCATCTTTCCTTGATGAGAACGGTTCATCCTCTTTTGACCTTTCTGATACGCAGACAAAGGTAACTCAAGACAAAGGTGGGTGTCAGGTAAGTCCCCTTAGCTAATAACTGCCTTGAAATGTCTCTGCAAACCCGCCCTGGAGAGACAGCATGTGCTGTTCTGCGATGTGATGCAACACTGATTTGTTGCACCAACAAAAGATCCTCATAATTGTGTGAAATTGAGTGTGAACGAGCAGTTGAATCGCAGTTCATCAAACATAATTAATCTGAAACAGAGCAGCAGAAATGGTCCTTTTATCTTGCCTAAGGGTTGATGACATAAATACAGAGCACCCCAGAATCAAAAAAAGTGACTAAGCAGATGCTTCATAGTCTGTGAATTCTTCTATAATGCAAAAATGGCTTTTATCTCTCACTGTCTATTTTTGAGGGCTCATCACTGTGCTTGCCTGGGTGCTTTGATAAATGGCAATAAATATATTTAGCATATGGTTAGCTCATTAAAAAATCCATCTACTTCATGTAGTACAGAGACAAAAGAGAAATCACGGAAAAATACAGCATTTATAAATGCCTGTGGTGCAAACCTGGACTGTAATTAGCTGTTTGACCAGAATCCCAAAAACAGGAAAGGAAAAAAAAGAAAAAGTAATTAAAAAAAGATGATAGAGCTTATGCTGCATGATCTTCCCTGTGAAGAGTGTGCCATCTTCCTAACGGTGCTACATAGAGTCTCCTTTATCCCCACAGAACATAATGCAGCATGGACTCAAAATAAGTGGACGAATTTGTTCCAGAAACGGCCTTGTGGGGTGGAGGGAAAAGAGCAAGGTCTTTGTCCAAAAGAGGCTGATTTGATCTGTAGGTTACAAAGAGACGCCTCCCCAGCGCCACCTTCACCTGAGCCAGCAGGATGGGCAGACGTGGTGCAGAGTATGAGAGTTTGCGCTGAAAATACGGTGGTGTGGGGGTAAGAGTGCCTCTGCCCCCCGGCTGCTGGGCATCGCCTGGCTGCGGCAGCCCAGAGTGCAGCCTCGATGCCTCCCTTCTGTTGCATTGTAGACAATGGCTAATGGTCTGGTCCAGGCCACAGACCAGATTTAGAGATGAATAACATAAACATGTTAAAACTGTTTACTTTATGTAAGCAGAGGGGCGCTTTTTTTTTTTTTTCCCTTTACACTAAGAAAGGCATACTGAGGGTAAGAAAGCTAAGTTTTTAAAATACATTCAAGGGTTTGGACTCAAAACAGCAGATGTTGAAGGCTGCGTATGAGACACAAATCATAACCTTGCGTCTCAACCCAGACTATTAACCACAATAGATCCTTTTCAGATTCCAACAATCTCTTGGTTCTCTGACCCTCGCATTTTCTATATATTGTCAATTTTAACTGAACATTGTATTTTTCAAGGCATGGAAGTGTTTTGAAATTACTTATCTGCATTTTGAAATACCTATATCTCTCATGGACCTGGCCTTCACTTGTTACACAAACGCATCTGTCAGTTTAAATTGCTTTATCGTACGTGATTTCAACATGCTGGAGCTGAGATGGTGCCTGTTCCTTCCCATTTTCTCCTTGAGAGCATTTGTGCTTTTAGTCAAGAAAAGGGTCAAAAAACCAACAGGGGCCTCAAAGACTTCTCAGATTAGCCTGGCAAACACACCTCAGTTTCTGTAGCCCTCAAGGAAGTAGAGGTCGTTACCATTCACGTCACATCAGGCCAACTCAAATGACCAGGAACTCACTTAGAGCCAGGTCAACAGGAAAGCAGCTTTCAACAGGAGGCCAAGGCTGAACGTGTGCCCCTGCCTTGAGGGTCATTAAATGTGTGTTTGAAACACCCAAGTAAGAGCTCAAGTAACATTTTCTTCTCAGAACTGCACCCCTGGTTATGAACCTATGTCACAGAAAGCAGAATCCAGCCCCAGAATGGTCTGCAAGGGAGGGAATAATACTGTAATAACACAGTCAAACTCGCTGCCCTGGCAATGAATGCTTATCTCACGCTGCTCTCCCAGTGAGTAATGTTTAAAATAAATAATTACTGCAGGGGTGTTGCTGTTAGTGCAATTGTTGCGTTGTATTCTCGTGGCAAGGTTTTTATCATAATAGTGCCGCAGGAGTACAGAGTGTTTGCAAGGCGAGTTTGAGCCAGGCCACAAAAGCACACAAAGTCTGTTAATAAATAATGGGCTTTATGCATGTGGTTTTTGCTGTATGGCTTAAAAACATCAACACCTTCAAAGAACACTAATATGCATGTGCTATTTAAACAAAACAAAACAGAACAAAAAAAAAACCAAACCGAAATTAAGAGATTTAATTGCTAGTGCCTGGGACATGTTCTCCTCTGGAGAGGGTGGGAACCCTGCGAGTGTGACGGCAGCTGCAGCAGTACCTCAGTTGTTCAGTGAAGCTCTTTTGTGTTCTTCCACTTGTGCTGTTCAGGACAGGGAATGGAGGTGATACTACAGTTTACTAATGAACTACAGCTGGTCTCAGGCATGTTGGCATTCCAAGCATTTGATGGAGCCATACCATGCAGAGGTCTAGAGCTCATCGTTATCTTGGGTTTATGAGTTAGCAGCAGCAAATGCCTTGTCTTCACACTTCCAATGTAAGAACACGATAGACTAGGAAGGGGAAAGGAAGCCAGGGGCCACATATTTTTGCTGTACAAAGCTTACACCAGTTCTTACCTTCACGGCAGGGAAACAGTTAATTTCACTGAATTGAAAGGAGATTAGCCCACGGACCTCAATGGGAAGGACCTATTCCTAAAAAGTACACCCCAGGCCCACCAGGATGGTTTGTAACAATACCAGCAGGTATTAGCAGAAAACACCATTTTGCCCAACTTGGGAACTGCCTGATGCCAAGCTGGACATGTCATCCCAGCACTTAATCCACTCATAAGTAAGTCATTACAAAGAGTTAGAAAACTTAAATACTTACTTGGTCCAAGACCTATAGAAAATGCAGCAACATAAACAAGCAGGCTGACCAGTGAGAGCCATTTCAGGACAACAGGAACCTCCCCACTTTCCATGTGAGACCCCGTTGTGCTTTTGCCTCCTGCCAGGGCAGTCCTGTTCAGTTCTTCTGTCCTGGCAATGGCTGGACCTCTCTGTGTGTTGAATGACAGTCTTTCTGGCAAAGCCATGCTAGCAAAGAGGTCCTTGACACTCCCATTGGTGATACCAGTGAGGTTTCCTGGTCTCTGGAGAAAGAAATCCTCTGGAGATTGGCTTCTACAGACGCTGGTGAAATTCACATGTATGTTACGATTCACTAAGCCCATAGTGACCAATGATAACGCCATAACAGAAGAGCCAATACACAGAAAAGTTTTACTTCCAATTTGATCCACAAAAACCGTGGCTGGAACTGTGCTGACCACTTTAACCACTCCAACTCCAGTAGAAGCCAAGCTGGCAGCTTCGTTGCTCTGGAACCCAACTGACTTCAAAACAGTCGATGCGTAAAATAAAATGTTGGGTTGCCCAGTTGTTTGCACAAAGAAGACTAGAGTGAGTCCTACCAACATTCGGGCCCTCATGTTGTTTTTTGAACGAAACAGGTCCACGAAACTATACTGGTGTTCATCTTTCAAGGAAGACTTGATCATAGTAAGTTCTTTAGTAGCATCTGATGTTTCCCGTAGCCTCTCCAGTACTTTTTTTGCAGCTTCATCATTATTTTTCATGACAAGAAACCGGGGACTTGGTGGAAGAAAATACATGGCAACAGCCTGCAAGGCACCTAATGGGATCACAAGGCCAAACATGTACTTCCAGCCATGAGATACACTGGCAAATGCATAATTTGAAATATAGGCAAAGAGAATGCCTATCACGATCATGAGTTCATTTAATGACACGAGGAGGCCTCTTCTGTTCTGTGGGGCAATCTCAGCGATATACACACACGTTGCAATTGATGATAATGATATGGAAATACCTATGGCAATCCGTCCCACAATGAGTATCCCATATGATTCATAGGGCAGTAAAAGCAGGCTCCCCAAGACAAGTAAAGAAGATGCAATAATAATAGCAAGTCTCCTTCCAAATCGGTCTATCAGGAATCCACCAGTAAGGGATGCAAATAAGGCCCCAAAAAGCAGGGAACTTACAACAACTTCCTGCTCTCTGCAAGAGAGCGCTAATATGCTGCTCATCTGAAGAAGAGCTCCAGAGATAAGGCCCAACTCGTAACCCATCAGAAGTCCACTTACAGCAGCAACGGCAGAAGATAGAAAAGTAAACATTCCACAGCCTGAAATAAGACAAAAAAAACACAAAAACTTGAAAGCGTGACTTCTGCAACATTCTGACAACTAATAAGAACTTTATTTAACATACTAGTCCATGAAATAATTTTGTAACTTTTAGGTAAAGCACTTATTTTCATATAAACTCAATAGCAGCGGTGACATAAAAGGATATTTTTAAAAAGAAAAAAAAATTAATTTAATAAAAACCCTCTTTAATGTTTTTATGTTCTTTATCTTTCTGATCAGAATTCAATAAGATTTTGATCAGGCCCTAAATAATTAAACCTTCTGCCTCAGAATTTCATTGCAAAAGGCAACACTGACAATACAACCTTTAGGTAAGAAAGCCATTTTTGCCTTGAGACATTCTCAGTGTTTTTCCTGTACTGAATCAAGGAAGTCTTGTCCACCCAACTAGTGTACCACGAGCTCGGAAAGCAGTAATTTCCCAGTCACATTGCTTCAACCGTGACTTGAATAAGTTAAGTTTTCCCTCACCACTTACTAATTCTTCTGCTTCACCCGAGGATGCCATGAAGGCTGCTCGTAGCAGTGTATTTTCTTTGCCAGTAGAAACGCATCCACTGAGCGCCAGGCTGATCTGGATAGCTGGGGTAGTCTAGGGAAACAAACTCGTGAACTTTCTGGGCTTTGCTCTTCACTAATGTCAGATTCTTCGGAATATCAAGAGCAAATATTTCACATAATTTATGACAGCCACAATGTCAGGAATAAAAAACAGATGGTGAAAACATCAGCCAAATGGAGATTATATGCCTTTGAACATCCACTTTAAAACAAACTCATTTTATACATCTGCGACTCATTGTTTATTGTTACAAGATAGATTTAACTGATCGTATTCTACTAACTGTGAAGCCTTTTGCACCCTAAACCTTGAGGAATACATCGGTTTGTTATTGTTGGTCTTGTTCTTTCTTGCAGCATGATTTTCCTCTTATCATGATTTTGGCTGCAACACAACTAGGAAAAGAGTAAATTGACCTCTGATTTTCCGGTTATTTGGAGAGATAGGATGTGTCTGAGGAGAGGTAGTTTTTGCAGGATAACAGAGTCTGTATTTCAGTTAATTCTGCTGGAACAAGTACTGTCCAGCTTGGCTGAAAAGTGGTATATGGTCTAACTGAAAATGTGAAGTAGCCTTTGTTTACTTTTAGCTTATTTTTCTAAGGCATTAAGGCTCTTTGATCATGCTGACTGCCTGAAGTTCCTTGCCAATAAATTTTGAGCACATCGGTGAGGATCAGTCCCATTTGACTGAGGATGTTACATTTCTAAAGCAAATCGTGAAAAGAGAGCAGAAGACCAGCCCTAGCAGTAAGTCTACACTGCTAAAATAAACAATGCCAGAGCCCAGACCCGGACCCTGGCACGCAGCCACATATCCTACTAAATTTCTGGCAGGTCCCTGGGATGGTTGTGCCCCACGTCACCGTGTGCTCTCCTAACAATTCTGGGAAGCAGCTTGGCTAACAGGGACAGCCCACCATCATGCCCTGCAGCCACTCTACAGCAAGCAGGTTATGTTGGAGGGTAGCAGAGATTAGCTGCATGAATATAAACTGTGCCTCCAGGGTCAGGGGAGATGTGTAAATCCACTAAGTCTATTAAGATAAGTATCTCCTATCAGCTCTCCTACCTGGCTCTGGGTTGGCTCCCTCTGAGCCAAGCAGAAGCCAAGAGGCAGCAGCCCAGAGCGACTGTGTGCACCCAGCACCCCCCAGCACACTCTGCCTCTGGGCTCCGCTGGCTGGCAAGCCAGAGATAAACAAGAGAAGGACAAAAAACACATGCTTTTGATATGGTGGGCAGTTAGGTCATGGGGGAAATGAGAGTACTGTGAGAAGTCTTTCAGAAGGTAGGACTGGATGGTAGATTGACTGTGATGAGGTGGGAGAGCTTGAAGAAATTGTCAGCAACAAATTTGCAAAATGCTCCAGTGATGGAACAATCTTTTTTATATATATATTGTTGTTGTCCATGTCTGTATTACGTCTAAAACTTTTTCTTCCTTTATGTCTGCAGTGTCCAAGATCATCACACTTATTTTAAACAGAAGTTAGTGCCCAGGTTAGGGCAAGGTCCTGGCGTACTTTCTTCACACACTTAACGGCACTTCAGTGGAAGTACTACAGGCTCCAGTTAAGCTACATGTGCTCCATCCTCCCATGCATGCATGCAATACATGTTTTATCCTTGCAAAACCTAATTTCTCCCTCACCTTTATACTTTTGACTTGTCGGCTTGCTGTATATTACTAGATGTGGAAAATATGCTCTTCCACTGAATCCCAGCTGGAAATCAGTGCTGATAACAACGTTGTGTTGTGCTGAATGAAGGAGCTTGGGTATCAGAAGATACGCTGCTAATCTGATTACAGTGCTCTTTCCAAACTACTGCTCACTACTGATATTTGTGCTTTCTTGGATATCTGTATTTTACATCATTGGGCTACGTAGATTTAGACTAAGATTTTTCTTTAATTTATCTATTATAAAGCCAAACGAGACCATTGTGGTCATCCAGTTTGACTCTCACGAGCAGCGCAACGTGACCCTTCAGGCACATTTAAATGACATTTTATTTGAACTAGGCCATTTAAAATATTCAGCTTTAATTTAAAAATCGTTAGTGGTTGAAAGCAAATAACTTAATCCTACGTTGTCCCAATAGTTAATTGCTTTCACTGTAAATTATTTGTAATTTGTTTCTAGAATTAATTTCTGCAACTTTGGCTTCCAACCTTCAGATCCTATTCTCCGTTTGCCTGCACTTAGCTTTGTTCACTAAGTACAAAATTATAGCTTGTCATCAAGTCATCCCACAGACCTCTCCTGGATAAGCTACTTAGCCTGTCAGGCTTTACAAGTTTGCCAGTCCCTTAAGTATTCAAAGTCTTGTTCTCTGAACTCTCTCCAGATTATCAATTTCTTCAATAAATTGTGAGCTGGACCGAGCACTCCTGCAGTGGTTCCACAGAGCCAGATAGGAACTTGACATAATTTTCCTGCTCCTGGTAGACATTTGCCTCTCTGCTCATCTAAAGATTGTCACAGCTGTGTACAGGAGCTCATCTTCTGCTGGTTATCCTCCAGGACACTCAACTTCTTTTCTGACTGGGCTCTTTCCAAGGCACTGCCTTTCCTTCAAATATGGCCTGCCTTCTTGTACCCTAGCTAGGAATGCCAATCAGTTTGCATTGGGCTGTGTTAAAACACATAGAATGTGTTCAACTTACCTAACTGTGAGAGATCTACAACACCTCTAGATTTACTTGCAAAAAATAGGCACTTCCAGACGTCTGAAGCAGATCAAATGCCTATTTCTCTCCACTGCCTATAAAAGGAATCTGTGTGGCTTGCTCAGATGCAGATGTCTGAAGTTAGCTGAGCGGAACCGCAGACAGCACATTCGCTTGCAGTCAGCAGGCCAAGCCATCCTGATTGCATTCAGCCAGTGACAGATCCCATTTATTAATTACCCATCACCTTTATCGCACACAAATAATCCATGATTATCTTCTTCCAGGCAAATGAGAAAAAATGTTAAATAACAGAGGGGCAGAAACTGAGTTTAAAGGTCTCCAGCAGAAACGAAGCACCATGGGCAGTGTCTCCTACCGATACTCTAAGATCCGTGTCCTGCATGGCTTTAATTCTTTAAATGTGTGACTGTCAGTGTTGTTCCAGTTTCTGGTATTAAATGACAGTGCCAAGTCAAATATCTTAAAGAAGTCTGTCATCAGCACTATTCTTGCACTCCTCAGCCAGTGGTCCTCAGATCTGAGTAACAGAGGTGACGATTATATATTTTTGATCTGAGGAGTTGTATGAGCGAGGTGTGGAGTTCGGACACCTGGGAAGTTGCTAGGGAAGCACTCAGGACTGTGTGTTGCTTACATCTCCGAGTACAGCAGCTTGACCAATCTCTCAGTATTTCTTTGGCTTGATTTCACTGTGTCAGCTGGTGTCCTTGCTTATGTGTCCAGTGACACATGCCCACAGACCTGTAGAAATAGCAGTGGGTGGGCTGTAACTGAAGCAGACCCCTGAATGAAAAGCAGATTCTGATGTGATACAGAGGGAGACGTTATCTTTCTGCATTAGCAGCAGCAAACTCAGCAGTTACCTTGCTGTCTCTTGTCCCTCACAGGCACTATTCTGCTGAGAAACATCCTTATATCCCTATGACGTCTGGTTGTAACCAGTGTACCTAAGACTTGCCTGCTCAGAACTGCCTGCTGCGTTAAACCCTGAAATCTCTGCTCAGTTTTCACTCATTCATAGTCTTCCTCCAGAAAAAATTCCCTCTGACTTCGGCATCTGTTTTGCTTTAACATTTCCAGATAAAGCATGTTGCAGTAGTTCTACTCACAATCCTTTAAAGTGTCGCTTTTAATGATGCTGCTGGCAGTTCTTAGACATTCCTCTTCTTTTCTTAAAACTTGTATTCCTCTTATTTTTATAAGATGCCTGCAAAATACATGGCAGTCTGCAGCCCAGGGAAATAAAATATTTCACTGATGGCTTCCAGAGAAACTTCCTTCTGCCCACAACAAACACCATGTCTAAGGAGTGTGTGGCTGATATGTGACAAGTGATTGGAAAGTCTGTTCTCTAGTTTTCCCACGTAAACAGAATGGTTTCTCACAATTGTAACTCAGGTCAAAAGCAGCACTACTTGGCAAATAAACTTATCTTTAAGAACATTTGCTGGAAATTATTATGCCTGGTTCCTGAAAAGGAGACCAAGCGCAGTTGCAGTATAATACAGTGTACTGCTGATGAGACCAGATGGGGCCAAATTAGTAAGGGTGTGCCCCTCTACTTATTTTCAAGCACATATTTCGGAAAATATAGTCCTTCCAGAGGCAAAATGTTTGGTCTGTGCATTTATTTTATTGGCATTACAGATAAATGATTTGTGCCAGGAAAGATCTGCAAGCAATCCGAGCTGGGAAACACCTCTCTTCCCCTGCTTCATGTGCTGAAGTGCTATGGGGAAGATGCCTGGGAGCCCTTTCCAGCTCACCCTGGCAGTACCACGCTCCACATCAGTCCAGACACCGAGATTTCTGTGATGTAATTTTTCGTTCTCCCAAGGGGACACGCAGTGTGTGTACAGAAAACTAGTGGGATGGAAGGAGGAGAGGTTACTTCTGTAGGTTCCCTGTGCAGATACATCTGTTTTGACAGGAGAGGACTCAACACGTTGTCTCATCCAATATAGCGCTTTCTTCTGTTGACTTTGATTTAATCTGAGGTGAGAAAGGTCTCAATTTGGGAGTAAAGGAAAGTATTTTCGTGAAAGGTCAAATGTATGTTCTTTAAATCCTTGGGGATTCTTTGATTTATTAAGACATTTGGAAGGTGAAATCCAGCCCTGTCAACCCTTAGTTAATAAGCACAGGTTAGAAAATCATGACAAGTTTAGTGCATTGCACAGATATGAGTCTACAGCATGGAATCTCTCTTTCTAAATAGAACAAGGCATCTGCTTTTATCCATGATAAATCTTAAAACAGCAGTATCTGTATCTGAAAAAATTAAGCTACCTTTAACAACATATTTCTCCTCCATTTGAGTGCTGTCTGACATAGAAGTTTGCCTTTACAGGGAAATAGTGCTTAAAATTCCCCAAATTTTCTTCAGAGGAGGATTTTGCTGAACTGCATAGTGTGTGGATCACATGGTTTTGTAGGATAGATATTTAATGGCATGTGTTGAGAATTGCTGCATAATTAAATCACGGTTTTGCTTCTTGTAGAAGGTGATTATCCCATTTTCATGCCACCATGATCTTTGCTGTGCTGTCACAGCCCTCTTCTCTGTCTCATCCAGTTGTCTGGTGTAAAGAGATGTGTGTTACCCGGTTGATCTAGTCTAATGCTTGAGGTTTCTTTAGATCCAGTAGCTGCTCAGTAGGTGCATTTCTCCTGTTAGCTAGGATATAGTTGATCTAACTGTCCATTTGCAAGTCTGGCGTGGGATCTAAAACAGTCACCAAACCAGACCCTACGGGGTGAAGCAAATGGTGGGTTTGGGACAAAGTTATATTGCAACCGGAGCTGGAAAATCCCAGAAAATACTAAGTTTACCCAAAACTAGTATCATGGCCATGTGGGATCACGACCATTTTACAAATGTGACTCCTCCCAGCCAAGTGTGAAAGGCAAAACCAAACCAGATATTTTGTAAATTGAACTAAAAAGAAGGCAGAAGGAAGCTAATGTATCACACACCTTCACACATCTAAATTCCTGCAATGGTGGGAAGCATTGTGTACTTTGTACAGCGTAAGCCCAATGAACATATTGCATGAGTAGTACTTGAATTACATGAACAAAAGCCTCCTGGCACTGATGGAAAGACAGGGAATGCAGATCCTGGACAGACCCACCCTGGACATCTCTCCATCTCTCCTACTGCTCCGCCGTGTATTTTCATTATGTCAGCAGGCAGCCTGGCCCTTCATGACATTAAATGGGATCTGGGGTTTGTTTTTTTTAATTTCCCAGTAAGAATCAACAAGTCCTTTTAATTCCTAGCTAAGTAATTATAAATTCCTCAGGTAACTGCTTTAATTTCTGAGGGCAAGGCCAAGCGTGTAATTTGCACATCCTCTTCTAGCCATAGCCCTTGTGTGGGGTAGCTTTGCTGTCTGTTTGCTGTAACTGCTGTGCTTCCCTTTGCAAACGCTATCCTGTAACCATCTGCACTGCTGCCTCCATACCCTAAGGTAACGTTAAATACATCTGCACACAGACTGGCTTTCTGTTCTCCATTAATCTCTGCTTCCAGGTGTCGGTAGATGTTGCTGGACTGATCACTGTTACACTCCAACGAAACATTTGTGCCCGTGGTATCTGAAAATTCGTGGGTCAGTCAGTTCATTCATTTTTAAGTGAACAAAACCTGCTCAGGACATAGTAACTGCTGGCTTACAACTGTACTTTCCTGTTCGGGTACAGCTGTCTTGTGGGTGAGAAATATCACGCTTGTGGGTCATTTTCCTTTTGATCTTATTATCAGTGAAAGAAACTCAAGATGCAAACCCATGCTGTAATTTAGAAAAACTGGCTGGGTAGGGCAGCAAAGGTGAAGAGCTACGAAATTCAGCTTCAGCATTCAAAAATCTTTTGCAAAGAAAAGAAGAAATTCTACAGTTGAATTTTCAGGGCATCAGCTCGGAAACCCTTTTTCTTCCTGAAAAGCTAGGGGAGGGAATGCGGGAGGGATTCCCTGTCCCCCCAGCCTGTGGTTGCCCCTGCATGGGCAGGTGCACTGCCTGCCTGGCCTCCCTCCGCCTCCGCGAGAAGGGCTGGGTTGCTGCCCAGCACGCAAGGACCAGAGCACCGCTGTCATCTTAGATGGCAGCGTGTTCTCTGGTTTTTCAGGTGACGGATCGTCAGAAAGGAGAGGGATTTACACAACAGACAACACACGCACGAACAGTTGGACGGAGGCCTTTTGGGAAAAGAATCGCATAAACCTTCATTCAAAATTCATGCCGGCATTCCCTCTCCTTACTCGCATTTTCCTCGCTTGTACTTTTGGAAAGGGAAAGAGCGTGCCCCGAGGGTCCCTTGGCTTTGCGGGACTGCTCTCCCCCAGCCCCACGCCTCAGCTGCGCAGGCACGTTGCTGCTCCTGGCTCCCAGCTGGCACTCAGACCCCGCCACCGTACCTGGTGCAGCCGGGAGCTCGCGGAGGTGGCGGCGGCTGCTGCGGCGGCTGTCCCGGCTGCTCTCCTCGTCCTCCCCTGCTCTCATCGCCTGGCTCTGCTGGCCGGGGTCCTCCGGGCTCTGCCCAGGTACCATGGCCACCCGCTTCGCACCCTGGGGCAGGAGCGCTTCACAGGGCAGCGATCTTTCCCCGGCCGCCGAGGGGAGCGCAGGTTGTTTTCCTCATGGCAGCAAGTCGCTGGAGCTGGCTGAAACCAAAGGCAAACCACAAAGTGGTTTGTGAACAACTTTGTTGCTATTTCAGAAGGCTTTGCCCTTTGCAGTGACACAGGCTGTTGCTATTCTGGGGAGCCTATTGCAGGCGAGGGGAGGGCCGCCTGTCGGAAGCATTGCTTTTGCCTTTTAACAAATCGTTGGAGACATCAGGCGTCCCCGCACAGCTCGATGCACATTCCTTACCCGTTAGCTTAAAGGGTCTCTCCTCCTCTCTCTTCCCCTCTTCTCTCCCGCGTCCGTGCGCACAAGTTTGTAACGGAGAAGGCGGCACCCCGACGGGGAGGATTCGAAGTATTCGCTGCGTCAGCTAAAGTTAGGGCACAGAGCACGCACACGTGGCGTCGCTTCAGCCCTGCAAATCGTGAGCAAGTTGTGGCGAGGAACAGCGGAGAGGGAAAAAAGCCGTGGCCGCTCCTTTGCAGTCTGCAGCGGTAGGAGTCGAGATTTTTCACGGCATAGATGCACACGCTATCTTACAAGCAAATGAAAGCGAGCCGCTCTCTTTCCCGTGACAATTATCTGTGGGAAAACTGAGGCTGTCTCAGTTATATTGAGTCAAAGACTGGGTTTTGGGGGCTGCTGGGCATCACGCCATTCCTACTAGCTTCAGTGGAAGCTGTGGCCAGAGACTGGACTGCAGCGGTGGGAAAAACTACAGCAGGTGCAGGCAAGCTACCCACAGGGCTGCCTGCCCCATCCCGGTCCTGGTCCTGGTCCTGGTCCTGGTCCTAGTCCTGGTCCTGGTCCTGGTCCTGGTGCGGGAGCCTCCAAGCGCTCTCAGCTTAGCCGCTGGCCTCAGTGAGGCAAGTTGTCCAAGCTACGCCCAGTGGGAATTGCTGCTGTATAATTTGGCAGCACTGCAGGCTTCTTGTTTGTGCTCTTTTCTCTTTCACTACTTGCTGTTTTGTCTTGGTTGTTTTTTGTTTGAATACACTAATGCCTGCAGATAGCGTGGGAGTCAAGGCAGAGGTGGAAAGTTGATGGTTTTTGAAATATTTTCAGGAAGTACAATACCCAAACTATTTTTCCTTAACTACAGCAGGCATGATACACCCATTATCAGTGTTTGCTTAACAAAAAAAGTTGACAAAAGACACTGTAACCTCCCTGTCTGACAGTTACCTCACCATCAGCTTCAGAAACTGGAGTGCAAGGTATGCCACGGGGCCACTGGTTCCAGCAAAAGACTTTGTTTTTGGCAATGCCTTTGGCATGTTGCTAAATGAGTCAGCCTAGTCTTACTCTCATGTGTAACATATTTCCCATGTAAAATGTCCACCTGTCAGGTGGTACAGAATGCTATCAGGGCTGTTAACAATTTCTTGACACAACCAGAGAGGTGTTGTTTCCTTATGGGGTATGTGCAAAAAGTAATGTCAACTTTTAAAGAAATTATTCTGATGGTTTGGGAAAAGATGAGAGGCTGTTTAGGCTGGGGAAGGAGAGTCTTTATTTTCAAAGATTAAACTCAGCTGTGATGAGATTCCTCTGTTATTACATGGTATGTGACCGACATCCTCTAACAGCCTACACCTCAGCAAGTTTGCAGACAACACCGAGTGGTGCTGTTGATACAAAAGAAGGAAGGGATGCCATTCAAAGGGATCTGGACAGGCTTGAGAAGTGGGCCCATGTGAACCAAATGAGGTTCAACAAGTCCAAGTGCAGGGTGCTGCACCTGGGTCAGGGCAAACCCAGACATGACTGGGAGAAGAACACATTGAGAGCAGCCCTGTGGAGAGACACTTGGGGGTTCTGGTAGACAAAAGTTCGACATGAGCCAGCACTGTGCGCTGGCAGCCCAGAAGGCCAACTGTGTCCTGGGCTGCATCCAAACCAGCNAGCACCTCTCCTATGAAGAAAGGTTGAGAGAGCTGGGGATGTTCAGCCTGGAGAAGAGAAGGCTCCGGGGAGACCTCATTGCAGCCTTTCAATACTTGAAGCGGTCTTATAAAGAGGATGGAGAGGGACTCTTTACTCGGGTAGATAATGATAGGACAAGAGGCAGTGGTTTTAAACTTAAAGAGGATAGATTTGGATCAGTCATTAGAAGGAAATGAGGAAATTCTTCACTGTGAGGGTGGTGAGGCACTGGAACAGGTTCCCCAGAGAAGTTGTGGATGCCCCATCCCTGGAGGTGTGTAGTGGTTCAAAGCCAGGTTGGATGGGGCCCTGGCCAACCTGATCAAGTGTGTGGCATCCCTGCCTATGGCAGGGGGGGTGGAACCAGATGATTTTTTAAGGTCCCTTCCAACCCAAACCATTCTGTGGTTCTATGATATGATTCTATGATTCATATAACCCACAGCTCTGCTCAAGCACCTGCTCTCTGGAAACTCAGCTAACTCCATAACTACACATTTGTTCCCACCTCCCAAATGTCTTTATAGTTAATGGTCCTGGAGAAGTCAGACGACTGCCAAGATGCCTGTGGCAGCTCATAGGGCACCAAAGCTGTGCTCTCAGACATGCGGCTCTGGGGGATGTTCTGGTATTCACTCCTCCTGCCCAGAGCTGCTGGTAGTGATCCCACTGCCTGCTGAGGAGCTGAAGAAAAAAAAAGAGTTCAGTTCAGTGTTCAGTTGAATGGCAGGTTCAGCTTCACAGAGAACTGACGAGAGGCTGTCCGGGCTCTTTGTGAGGTCTGGCAGAAAGAGGGGATGTTTTTAAGGGGGAAAGCCCAGTGGAAGTGAGGCGTCCTGAACAGCCTGAACTGTTGATGAACTTCCCCCATCCCATCCTCTGTTTGCACTGGGGTTATTCAGATATTCTCAGCCATTACGTTTGTACATGTGGAGTTACAGAAGGCTCAGTGCAGAAAACTGGTCCCACCCCTAGGTAATGAGATATGCAAAAACTGACTGCTTAATCTTACTGTTAGCTTTTGCCATCCAGCTGACAGGAGGCTGCTTTGCTGAAATAGCTACGGCTGTGTGAAATTATTGAGACAAGATTGCAGCACCGCGTTGGTGAGACTGGAAGTATCCATTGCTCCTTCTTACGTTTGTGAAGAACTTTTGCAGCCTTTCTTTGTCTCCTCATTCCCCCAGTTCCACCCAAAACTGACTCTGCAAATCCTTATGAAGACAGCCTGGGAAGGTGTCTCCACTCCTGTCACACTTGTAGAGTGTCCTTCTTCAGCTGTGAGCTGAATCAGACTTGTCAGCTATCGGGTATTACTGATTTTGATGGAAGTAGGCGACTGCAGCACTTTCTGTCCAAACACCCCCTCTAAATGTAGTCCTCCAACTAAATATACTGATCACGCATAGCTGCTGGCACCTAAATACTTTGGGAGAACTTAAAAGCTTGTCAGGAACTGTACCTTCCCCTGAACAAGAAATGTACTACCCCCTGGAGTAAGTAATAAAAAGAAAAGGCTTTTTTTCATCAAGTTCCCAAATGTTGTGATGAACAGATTTTAAGTGATGAATGGTAAGCGAATACAGCAGTGAATTTAATTCTTTGTTTTTAATAGGAAAAAAAATACGTATTTTAGACAAACGGTGGGATTTCTTTTAACTGTGTTTAAACATGGAGTTCAGTGCTACCTATATTCCCCACAGAAACCAAACCCTAGGCTGATTTTTAAATGTTTACCTACTTGTTTACTCAGACATTAAGCAGACAAATCTCCTCCTGAAAATACAGGCCAAATAACCTATTTTTCCTCCCTAGTTCTGCCTTTATCTCCTTATATCTGTGTTAGCTGCAACACAGCAATGGCTTAACTTTGCCCCCCGTGGTAACCTCAGGAGGTACCTAGCTTTCACAGATGGTAAAGCAGCTAGTTCACTGCACAAACCACAATGGCCAGACAAAAAAATGAAGGAAGAACTTGTTATTCTGAGGACTTGCATTTGGGCTGCCCTGAGGGCAGCACACCCTTGCCATGCTGAGCTGCGGGTCTGCAGAGGTACCAGGGAGCTTACTCGGCTTTGACCTGCTTCCTAAGTTACACACCATGCCAAAAACACCGTATCAGGGCTATAAGGTCTTAAGGAAAAATGTTCCCAGTAAGTGAAAATGTGAAATATTTCACCCTGAGATCTGCTGCTTGGCATGGCATTTGTGTGAGGGATGTTTTACGGCATCATCAGTACCCAGCTAATAGTGAAAAACGCCAGCTCAGCAGGTTTGAGAGTCTGGTTTCACAGTTGTGGCCGAGAAGCTGAGATATCGATGTTATTGGTGCTAACTGGCATTAACTGGCACCCCAGAAAAGGAAGGAACTGGAAAAAAGCCGATTCCAGCCAATGAAAGCAAACAGAGGGAGGGAAAGCAAACAGCCTGTGCTGGTTTTACAGCCAAGGTGATCGTAAAGGGATCTTGAGAAACTCAGTGACTGTGAAACCCTTGTTGGTGGCCACAGGGTCCTGGTCCCACTGCCCCGTACCCGCTCTGTTTCCCAGCGGAAATAAACAGGCAAGCAAACAAGCCAAACTCCAGTACAACTGACGTGACCTGGATGAGGAGGAAGAAAAGGGAGTGCGCGTCGCTGCTTTTCAATGCGCCATTCTTTTCCCGTTAGTGCCTTGCCTGCGTGCGCTGTTAAAACAGCTGCTCGGCTCGCGCTGCGTGCCCGCGAGCGAGAGGCGTCGGCCAGAGCAGCGGCAGGGGGGCTGCCGAGGGTTTGCGAGGTGAGAAGGGGTTGCACCCGCTCTGCCCCTCTCACTGCTGCTTGGGGAGTCCTGCTGAAACCGGGGGCAGCGGGATGGGAAGAAATGTTCCAGAAGGCAAAAATATCCCAAATACTGGGATAGGCAACCAATTTAACGATGTTCCGAAGAGTTTGAGCCCCAGCTCCACGACCGTGCCGTTTGAGGCTGGGCAGAAGGCCACGCGCTTCAGGAGAAAGAAGAGCAGAAAAGGTAAAAAAGCCGAAAGCGTGAAAGGGTCAGGAGACAAGCCAGGGTATGAGTGTAACACCGTCAGGAGATTCCCCAGTCGGTTTTGTCCACGTGCAGTTGTCAAGAAATCATCCTTCCTGCCATTTTCTCAATCCCTTGCTTTCAAAACTGACCAAACAGTTTAGCATGATTAGGCTAGAAGAAGTGGATAAGAGAAGATATTCACATCAAATTGCTGAATAATCTGCCTGGAAAATGTCTGAGGCTGAGGTGGGCATTTCTTCTAAAACCTCTGGTCATTATTTGTATTTGTCTGGGTTTCCAGCAATCTAATAACTCGAATTTGAGACCATGGAGAAACAGGGAAGTTGGAGTTAGGCCAACAAGAATGAATCAAGAGCTGAAGGGCTTTCTGAATCAGTTTTCTTAGGCCATTTGTATCAGAGTTGGAGTAAAGAAGGTTGTCTTATTTCCCTGTAGATTTTATGACTCTCAAAAAGAAGATAGTGGAACTGTCCCAATTAATTTATTCTAAAATATGGAAATAAAGCTTTTCAGCCAAGCTATGGAGAAGATTTTCTTACATATCAGCTGAAGTTATGTTGCCTGTATCTGTGATCGCTGACCCTGGCTCACAGAACTAATAGTTCACCGTTTGCAGATGAGATTCCTAAGATAGCCAGTAGAGGACAACATGAGGGAGGCTGGGAGGACGAGAGAAGCAAAGAGACATGGAGAGAAAAGAAAGAAACAGAGCAAAAACCCCAAGAAAAGCATACCATGTATTCCAGAAAAAAAATACCAAACTAAAACAGCATGAGTAGTCTTTCCCATTAGCGTTGATCCATTGACACTCACGGAGAAGAGTGAAAATGTGCCAAAATTCCAGTAACAGAGCAATGAAAACTAGATGGAAAAAACAGAACTATCTCAAGAAAGTGAAATGATCCATCCTTGAGGAGTTGTGAATATAGAGAATATAATTGTTACTAATCCTGTGCAGTAAATTAATTGTAATTTAGGAGTCAGATTTGCGATAATGCTTTTTATAAATGTAAGATAAATTTCATAAACACAATATTTAGGGGAGGCCATTCATGTCACTTTGCAAATAAATAAACTCTAAATACATCAATAAATGGATAATATTAGTAAGTAAACGAATAACACAGTATAATGTCATATTGCAAATTCATGACAGAACTGAGAACACAAGTTTCTTCATTCTGAGTCCTGTGGTTTCTTCCTAAGTCATTCTCTTTGTGTTTTGTTCTTACTCTTTGAGAGGCACTGATTTTTACCAATGTATCTGACATTTTAAGTCTTTTAGAAAGTTCTTGACCTCTTTTGATAGAACAAATAATAGATACAGTCCAGAGCTCATTGCACTTCACAACTCCCTCCAGGGTCTGAAAAACACCTGCTGACTCACTGCACAACTATTTACTCCTGCTGCTCTTCTGTTAGCATATTCTTTAAAAGTACTCTTTAAAAACATAGTGTGGCCAGGGTCAGCAACTTTAAGAGCTCTGTTTTGTCAAAAACTTAAAATCTAACTGAAAGTAAGAATTGGAGCCTGCAAAATACAATACAAAAAGAATTGAGCTGAGAAAACAAAATAAAAATCCAATTTTACTGCAGGTTTCTACTTTCATGGCCATGTAGCCTTACCATGAAATAAAAGGAAAGGTCTTCTGGCTTCTGGGTGACCTGAAGGGCCACTTGTAATAGTTACTGAATAACATATCTGTGGTTTGCCATCACACACTGTTCCTTCCTGTTTACTTCAGATATTTCACACGTACCTTTTATTAACAAACCATAGAACAGCGTCCCCATACATTTGAAAGAAAAGTGCCCATCTGAAATAAAATAAGGAGGCAGTGATAAATGAAAACCAGAAAGTTTAGTAAAAACACCTGTACAAATTTTATCCAGTTCATTATCTTGTGGGAAATAGCAAACCAGTTTCTCTACTCAAACTGAAATTTTTATGGTCTTGATTTCTTTCTTACCTACTTTTGATATAACATTCTGGAATCGGTGAAGAAAACCTAGTGTGAGCCAGCAAGAAGTGTATCAGAGCTGCATTTTACGTGTCTTTATTAGTATCCCCTGCACTGCTTTGTGTAACCGGAGTCATTTCAACCAGCTACTTCACTGGCAGAGTCTGAACTCGAGCCTGAACTTGGAGGAAGCATCTCAAAAAGATGGAGGAGGGGGAACAGGAAGCACCTGACCCTGATTTCTCGCTTTGGTCCCACCATACGTGCGCTGTCACCTACGCGGTGCGGTGCCTGCTGGTGAGCGGTCCCGTGGCAAGGGCTGCGCCTGGAGCAGCCAGTTAGTAATGTCACCCGCTGCCTGAAATCAGGCGGCTTTTAGGAATTTCCAAACAGGTCGCCAAAAATGGAAGCCCTTTAGATCGCTGTGCGGTGGAAATAGGGTTTTGTTTTTTCCTCATGTGACAAATTGTTAAAAAAGTGTAAGCTGAAATGCCCTTTGCCTGTTCTAATTAAGGAAAGGGATGTACATTGCTAAGAAAAATGTGAGCTGCTGAAACATATTTTTTTTGTTGTTGCTGGGAAACATTTTCTCCCGCATGGAATATGTCAGTCACACAGGAAATGCGGTCATTTTCATGGCTTTAATTATTTCCACTGAGAAAGTGTTTTGTTTTCTCCTGAAAATCTTGTTGCAAAAATAAATGACTAAATGTCGTTAATGCTGTGCTTCAGCTTCTTGCTGGTTTTCTGACCACAGTTGGCACCCTGAAAGCAGTTTTACATGCCTTCATTGATACCAAATGTCTGGGTAAAGCTTTCCAAAGTCCATCAAAATTTTCAGATCATTGCAGGCAAGCAGGAAATGAAACCGTCCCCCAATGCACAGGTCAGTTCATGTTTCCTACTTGGGTGTGAAGAAATAAGCAGCGATGGGATAAAAGGCTTAAGTCATCCTCTCCCCAGAACACCTCTCATCTGGGTTCGTTACGAGGTAGCAAAGATGGTCTTTGATAGACGGGATATATTTAGAGGTGAATTTAGGGAAATTTGGTTCTTTTTACAGCCTCAAGCTGGGCACTCAAAGCAACTTGAATCCAGTAGCTCCCCTGGCAGAGGCACAGTGGGGATTTTGCAGAGCAGGGGTGAGCAGGAGAACAGGAGGCAGTGCCGTGCTGCGGGCAGGCAGCAGGGCTGCCTCTGCCTCCACGGCGCTCCTTGAACAGAAAGGCAGGTTTCCCCTTCCCTCCCTCCCCGCTGGTACATTGTCAGAAGCCGTCAGTGTCCCGGTCGCTGTGCTCACCAAAATCCAGTCTTTTGAGATACAGGTAGAGGAAATACCACGCTGGCAGCGCTTCAACACGGAGGTGCCAGCGATGTTTCCCTCCCCCACTGCACCAGCCCCACGGGCCAGGTAAGCACTTTGCTGGCAGAGAGGAAACTGTTTGCTTCTCACTTCAAACAAAAAGAAAAGAAATAAGAGATGGTTTCTCCCAGTCACTATGAGGAGGCAGCGAAGGGCATTTGGCCACCAGCTCTCCGGCTCCTCTCACTGCCTGATGTGGCTCCCGCAGGCAGGTTGTGCCTCTGTGGGTAGTTCTCCAACATGGATCTGTTGAGTCTGCACCCATGGGACCTTGGGGACCTCCTCAGGGGGAACCTCTTCATGGGGCTGTGGCATCAGAGCAGACCCCTGCCATGCACCCTGTGAAAGCACCTGGTGCTGGTTCCAGCCCACTGCAGTTCAGGAGCTGGCATTTGCTCTTCAATCATTTACTTTTTTTTTAGCTTTTTTTTAAGAGCCCAGGGTACATACCACCTCTGGCCAAGCTGATTTAGTGATCTCCAGGGCAGACGCAAACCCTCTCCTGTAATTTTCTGTTTAGTTTACCAGCGTGATTTTTACAGAGGACTTCCCAGAGCTGCTGCGGACGGCAGCCTGGGGGCTGACACCACCTCCCTCCCCGCCGCTGGCACAGGCGGACGCAGCCTTGCGAGGAGGCAGCTGCCGCCCGTCACCAAGATCCCTGCCATGCCAGCACGGCTGCTTGGCCGAGCTACTTCTGTGAAACAAGAGACGTTCGCATCCGGACTTGGAATTCTCCAAAAATTACAGAAGTCATGGTGCTCTCATTTGGCTTCTCCGTGGCGTGGGCTGCCCGCCTATGAGCAACTCCATTCAGCAGACACCACTGTCGCTTCCTTCGTGTCCAGAGTCAGACTGCGTGCTGCTCAGTTTGGCTTAAACCTCCCTGTTCCTGAGCAGTCACTGAAGCATTAATTGCCTGAATCCACACTGACGAAACAGGCATTGGCAAGGGCCGATGGGCTATGTGGTACAGCATGTGCTGTATGGGAGGCGAACAGGACCCAGAAGAGCCACCGTGCTGCCTCTGAGCTGGAATGTCCCCGAGGAAGGGATGTCTGAGGCTGGGTTCGCAGCAGACAGGGTGCACACAATGCTTTAGCCTTCCAGTACAGCTAGTCTTGTCAAAGGAGCATGGGCGAAGCAGGGATTTGTAGTTAGCTGTCATAATGTTTAGTTTTTGGTAAGGACTTTTCCTACTGTGGACACTGCACATGTGGAGTCAATAGACAAGAGCTACTGACTTGGCTGAAGGTTATTTTCATACCACAAAAGTAGTGAGAAACTCCAGAGCAGCGCTGGAGTTGCAGTTACTTTTATGAGGGTAAAGGAACTTGCTAGTCTCTTCCTGGCTTCTCTGGGAAAGTGAAATACCTGTGTTCCTTCTCCATCCTCATCACACAGAGATCACATCAATTTTGCTGACTTTCAAGGAGGGTGGTGAGGAGTTTTGACACTGCCTTCAACTTCTCCCCCTCCAGGGAACTATCTCTGTTTTCCTCATGCTCCACCTTCTCCACCAAATCTTACCTTTTCCTAGGCAGTGACCAATATGTGGTCCACCACCCAAAGAAAAGTCTCCTCTTCCCTGTCCGTGATTCTTCTGAATTGCACTTGGCTTTTTCCAGTGAGTGTCCTCTTCTGATGGACAGGTCTGAAATTTCAGTCGAGGTCAGTGAACATGCCTTCACACACACCCCTACACACACACGCCCCCTACACACACAGACACAGACATTTTCTTACCCCCGGCTCTCTGACCACGTCTTCTCCTCTCTCTCAGCCCACCCAAGGGGGCAGACCAGCTGCAGCAAGGAGGGAAACTCAGACCTTCTCTTCCCTTCTGAAGAAAAGTGCCAGGTCGCTGCAACACATTTGACTTTTAAACAGCTCTCCCTGTAGTTTGGGGGGGGGTTGTGACTAACAATGTATTTAGACATGTATATCCATGTTTATCATTGTAGGGTTTGGCTCCCTTGCAAATTCTAAAAGTCAACAGGCTTGAGACAGCTCTCAAACTCTTGGATACGTGCCACTGAAATCAGAGGCAACACCTTAAAGCGCCTAATTCCTCATCTTACGATCATCACATCTCCACAACCCGGCCTCTCGCTTGTGAAAACTGGAAAGCCTGAGTCAGTTGAGATTCATTCATAGAAACCGAAGAGTGAGAATATGAATGTAAATAACTCTGAATCTTTTGTTTTCAAATGCCATGATTTCTAAGCCAGTCTTTTGATTGTGCTTTTCCCAAAGGCAGATGAAGTGTTTAACATTTCGTCTTCAGCTTGAACACACATGATGTTAAATCTGAGGTGGAGAAGCAATTTTATGGATAGAAGAGATTTAGTCCTTCAGGATTATGACTTCAGGACAGCTGGAACAGTCCAGCCCTTGCACCATTGACATGGATGGGGCAGTGGTGGGCCCATACCCAGGGACAGTGCTTAGATGTGCAGTGCCTTCACAACGCTCCTCTAACAGTCTGGTTCTTGATTTGCCAGTGGGAAGGGAGAGCCTGAGCACAGCCTAAAACTGCTTCACTCACCTGAAATCCTCCCTGCCAAGTGAAAACCATGATGGTGGCAAGCAGAGCAGTGAAGGCTGGGGGACACAGCTGCAATGGTGCTGCCCCGAGCTGATCTCATGCCTCTGTCTGTTTGGAGGTGTTGGGAGCTCAGGGCAAGAGCAGAGCCCATTCCTCATCAAAGTCTCAGACTCTTCTTTGTCAGATCTTGATTCTGCACAGATAAGGAGTGACAGTGACATGGTGCAAGTGGGATTTGGAGGGAGCTTCTTAGAGCAAAAGTAGTGGAGCTACACTGTACCACGTTGCTCTGCGTGATAACTGCAGCTGGCCATGTGCAACGCATGGTCTTTTGCACCCAGCGCATGGGCTCTGCAGCCTGCGAGAGCTGCACAGGCTGCAACACAGCAGCACAGCAGTGATTCAGATGTGGCACGGGCCTCTCGTGTCATTCCATCCCTCTGTCTTCATTTCCAAGTGACTGGTGGATCAAACTGAGGTTCGATGGCTGTAGGTTGCCATGAGTTCAGAGAGGAGAGCTCTCTGGAGAGCCCATTGGGCCACTGTGAGTCCCTGTGGACATGGTTCTGCCTGGGTTGCAGCACCCTGGGAAAGAGGAAGGTGGGCAGCAACTCGCAGCTGTCTCAGGAGCAGTTTGTGTTGTGTCCCTCCACTTCTCCCCCCTTAACTGAGCAGGGAAAGGAAGGAAACAGCTTCTGTTTAGGCTGAGTCTCCTGATGATAAGACAGGTTTGTTTTGATGAATCTTCTGTATGTGTTCTTCATGTTTGAGTAACGTATAGTTTTATTTCATGTACAAGGGCACCTAGAAACACTATTACAAAAAGCAGTTTCCCTATAAAACACTAGATGGTACTGTAATATGCAAAAATTTCATAAGCCTGAATTAATCCATATTCAAAACATGCCAATAAGATCAGTGGATAGCATTATTTCTGCATTGGGGCTGAGGAACTGGAGGTATCATTTTAAGTCCCAAAACGTCCTTTAAATTTGGGTGCCCAGTCTGAGAAACCTAGGATCTGTCCTTGTCATCTAGTATTAAACAGGTCTTAATACATATAAAGGCAGTTACAACTGACTTTGTTCACACTTAGGAGCCTTGAACACAGCTGAAAATGAAGCTTCAGGATCTCAGATCGCACAAAGAGAAAAAGTAAGTCTGACAGTGTCCCCTATAGGCCATCTAGTCCACCTTCACTGGATAGAAAACTCAGAAGGACAGGCCCAGAGAGTTGTGGTGAATGGTGTTAAATCTAGCTGGTGGCCAGTCACTAGTGGCGTTCCCCAGGGCTCGATCTTGGGGCCGGAGTTGTTCAACACCTGGACGACCTGGGCGAGGCGATAGAGTGCACTCTCAGTAAGTTTGCAGATGACACCAAATTGGGAGGCAATGTCAGTCTGCTTGAGGGTAGGAAGGCTCTCCAGAGAGATCTGGACAGGTTGGATCGATGGGCCGAGGGCAACTGTATGAGGTTTAACAAGGCCAAGTGCTGGGTCCTGCACCTCAGTCACAACAACCCCAGGCAGCGCTACAGGCTTGGGGTGGGGTGGCTGCAAAACTGCCAGGCAGAGAAGGACCTGGGGGTTCTGGCTGACAGCCAGCTGAACATGAGCCAGCAGTGTGCCCAGGTGGCCAA
>VWZZ01005582.1:44028-65989 GCA_013399095.1 Psophia crepitans
TGGCACTCCAGGACATGGTCTAGTAGGCATGGTGGTGTTAGGTTGACGGTTGGACTTGATGATCTCGGAGGTCCTTTCCAACCTTAGCAATTCTATGATTCCTCTCCTAAGGCCAGCTATATCAGTCTTCCCTGGACATCCCTATTGCTAAACTCTTCCTGTCTAACCTGCTCTTAAAGATCCCTAACACCAGAGATTTCACTGTCTTCTGCAACAGTTCTCTTCCAGTGCCTAACTAAGCCTGTTGTTAGACTGGTGTTTAGACTAAACCCTCTGTACCTCAACTAGTCCATCTTTCCTTGCTTTGTCCACAGGGGACAAGAAGACCTGTATATTCACAGAATCACAGAATCACAGAATCACAAGGGTTGGAAGGGACCTCGAAAGATCATCTAGTCCAACCCCCCCCGCCAAGGCAGGGCCACCTAGAGCACATCACTCAGGAACGTGTCCAGTCGGGTTTTGAATGTCTCCAGAGGAGACTCCACAACCTCTCTGGGCAGCCTGTGCCAGTGCTCTGTCACCCTCACGGTGAAAAAGTTTTTCCTTACATTAACTCGGAACCTCCTATGCTCCAATTTGCACCCGTTGCCCCTTGTCCTATCGCTTAGTGAGGCCGAGAAGAGCCTGGCTCCATCTTCCCGACACTCACCCTTAACATATTTATAAACATTGATGAGGTCACCCCTCAGCCTCCTCTTCTCCAAGCTAAAGAGACCCAGCTCCCTCAGCCTTTCCTCATAAGGGAGATGTTCCACTCCTCTGCTCTTAGAAAACGTTGAACATCTGCTGCTGGCCCCTGGAGTCCTCGCTGGCTCACACCTCTCTTTGGGCAACACTGCCCAGAATGGGACACAAAATGACAGCAGAGACCTCAGGGGTGCTGAGTAAGGCAGAAAAACTTCTCTGTGGCCCTTATGTGTTACTTTTCTGCTTATATGTCCCAGATGTGATCCTCACATTTCTTCACAACAGTGACAATGTTACTGATCATTAATAACTGGGGGTATGCTGCAACCCCAGTTCCTTTTCCACAGAACTATTGTCCATCCTGCTAGGGCACATTTTGTAATTTTGTAATCGATTACTCTTATTTAAATGTGGACCTTTGTGGTCTTCCTTACTGAATTATTTCCCTCATCTTTTCAACTCACTACACTAATTTCTTAGTCTTCTGCCCTTCTGTGTGCCCGCAGCTACCCTCCCACATGGGTGTTGCTTGTGATCTCCCACGCAAATTTAATATGCACATCTGATAATAACATGAGTGATGAAGCAGGAAGCACAAAAGGGAAGCAGATACAGAGCAGACAACTTTGGAAACAACAGAGATTTTTTTCTATTTTAACGGTGATTTCTAAATAATTATTTAAGTAGAGTTCCCACCATAATTATTTTCCAAGCATTTAAGAAAAAAGGCATCTGCAAATGAACAAACTACCATGGAAAGTCTGGTATAAGTGACTTCCCCAGCATCAAGTAGAAACTCATGTCACAGGCTGGGGTTGGAGCTCAACTTTCATCTGCCTCCAGGATGGGGCACTGCTTGGGCGCCCGTTCAGTTCAGAGCTGCCTGGGGTGGCTGGCTGTTGTGGTTTAACCCCAGTTGAAGCTGAGCCCCACACAGCCACTTGCTTGTTCCCCCCGAGTGGGACTGGGGAGAGAATCGGAAGAGTAAAAGTGAGAAAACTCGTGGATTGAGATAAAGACAGTTTAATAGGAAAAGCAAAAGCCGCGTGCACAAGCAGAGGAAACCAAGGAATTCATTCCCCACTCCCCATGGCAGGCAGGGGTTCAGCCATCCCCAGGACAGCAGGGCTCCGTCACGTGTAATGGTGACTTGGGAAGACAAACACCATCACTCCAAATGTCCCTCTCTTCCTTCTTCTTCCCCCAGCTTTATATGCTGAGCATGATGTCACATGTTATGGAATATCCCTTTGGCCAGTTGCAGTCAGCTGTCCCGCTTGTGTCCCCTCCCAACTCCTTGTGTACCCCCAGCCTCCTTGCTGATGGGGTGGGGTGAGAAGCAGAAGAGGCCCTGGCTCCATGTAAGCACTGCTGAGCAGTAACAAAAACATCCCTGTGTTATCAACATCGTTTCAGCACAAATCCAAAACAGAGCCCCGTACCAGCTACTGTGAAGAAAATTAACTCTGTGCCAGCCAAAACCAGCACACCGGCTGGGGGTGGCTCTCTCCCCCTAAGGGAAGAGAAGGACAAGGTGCAGCGCTCCAGGCACCAGGAGCTGGGGAGGAAGGACACACTCACTGAGGACAGCACCTTTAGAAACTTCAGCTTGTTACATGCCCTAACTCTCCTGATTTAACCAAACCTAGACAGTTTTTGCAGGAAGAGGAAAGGATTAATTCTTTGCATGAAAGTTACCCTTGCTAAATTTCAAGCAATTGGTACAAGGCAAAATGGGGGAGTAATTACAACAGTAATGTTTTTGAAAGTAAATATATTTTTGAGCACTGTCAAAAGCTGATTTTCCTCTTAGCGTTGTTTGTGGAAAGAACACTGTTTGCACTGAGTTTTGCTGCAAGCAGATCTTAAATGCAGTGGACTTGGTGATCACAACAGCTGTGGCTGGAGCGAGGTTTTCAAAGCCAGGGCAAAAGGAGGTCAGGGACTGGAAAAACTGGTTGATGTACCAGGCCATTCTGTCCAGGAAACATGAAAAGGACCTGAGCAGGCAACCGAAGAGCCCAGGACAGGATGCTCAGATAGAAAGAAAGATGGTAGTGATTAGTCAATGCTCCAAGTGCCTCAAAAAAGCAAGGCACAGTTGTACAGTCACAGCCAAGTAGCATTTTTTATAGCCATGGGCAACGACTGAGATTGCCTCATATGGTTATGGATGGAGGGAAAAAAGCAATCCCTCACTCTTCAGTTGACTATACTAACCAGGTTGGTGTGTATTTAGTCATCAGGAGCTCTGCCTGTGGCCAGCTACAGCATGGGTACTTGCAGCAGCTATTGACGTTTGCCTCGGGAACCTTTTTTTTCCCTTATTTCAGCCAAAGCTGTTGAGTTTTAGTAAGACAGGCACCTTGGAACAAGGTACCTAGCACAAAGCAGTGGGCAACTTTATGAATACCTAGTGCCACTTACTGGGTGTCAATTGAGGACCTACCTTTGAGAGACCAACTGCCCTCACCTTCCCCACCCTCTGGCAACAGGGATGAGGAGCAGCAGACCCGAGGTGGGATTCAGAAAAGGTGTGGAGGCTCTTTGCAGGCTCTTCCTCTTTGCTCGGACTCCATGGTTAAATGCGCTATATTGATGTCACATACCTCCTTTGTGCTAATAACGACATCATAATCTGTACCATAACAAAAAGCCATGGGAACTATGAGTTCATAGAAGCAGGTTTTGTATTGTTGATTACGGTTTCTTGATCAAAGATAGACAAAATCAGTTTGTTTTATGGGGCTCAGATTAATATAGTTTGGGGAAAAAAAAAATCCACTACTTTTGGAGGAATGGGGATTTTTGAAGCTATCATAGGAGAATAAAAGATGTTTATTTTTATTCCACTAGAGGTCACCAGCACAGTATTTTTACAAAGAAGACTACAAGAAAGAGCAGGATAATTTCGTTTCAAAAAGTTCACTTGGGACTTAACTATGTGATGAATTTGGCCAGCTAATCATTCTGGAATAATTGTTCATACCAAACTGCTTTGGAGAAAATCATCACACAGATTTCTGCTTTGGAAGCTGAGCTTTTTTCTCGGGGGGGGCGGAAATAATCACTTTAATTCTGTACTAGAGTGTTCACACCATAAAGGATAGCTTAGACAAGTTAAATAATACCAAAACAAGTACAGTGAGCAGCTGTTTTGAAGTAGTTAGACCACAATTAAAAGTGGAATATTCACTAAAAAGAGAGTAACTTAAAATAAGGATTTAAAATCAGATTCTGTGCTTTTTCTTTCCTGTGGCCAGCTCAGTAAATGAGGACGAGAGAGGATGTTTTCTAGCAATATGCATTAACCCAGATTTAGGACTAGCTCTACAGCTTGTCTGAAGCCTGTAACACTTGCTGGCAGGTACCCCGACCTGTGGCACCTCTGCTGCCTCCTCGCTGCAGTGTGGGGATCTAGTCTGCGGTCACAGCAGAAACTTAACTCATCAGGGACACACTTAGTCAGGCACCACTTCTGCTGCAGTGCCGTGCCCTCGGATACCCTGCCTCGTCTGTGGAGCTTGGAGGCTCTGCTCAGCAAGTGGTTGCCACATCTGCATTGTGAGTGGCATTGCAGCTGGCTAATATCAAATTTGTTGTGATATGCTATGCAACATATAGATAATTAGAGCCAGGAATGGCAGCAGCAGTTGGTAAATCAGCCCCATGTCTCTCACACATCCAGTGACAGGAGTATCCCGAAGGGAACACCGAAACTGCCTTTCCCCTGCAGCCATCTGAGGCCTCCCATACCTCCCCTCTTGTTTCCCCATGGCAACGTTGCAGCTCACTTTTCTTCCCCTAGAGCTGCATGGTGCAGTTATCTCTCTCTGTGTCATTGCAGCAGTGTCAGGTTGAAGCTTCACTTAACCCGTTATCCCAAGGTCTTAACATGGCCTTGTCTTGACACCTCATCCTATAAAAGGATCAGGTCGTAGAGCGGAGCCACGGGCTATGTGTATTGGTTCCATTGCTGAAAAGTTGTATTTTTCCATGAATAATGCAATTGCAGGCTTCAGTGTGCTTTTCCAGAGGGGAGTAAGGCCATCACACATCCTGCTGCTCCAGGAGATAAGGGCACACAATAGCCCGGAGCTGTGGTGCACAGCCCCTAGCACAGCACCGGGAATGTCACCTTTGCTGATGGACAGGGTCAGGGGCCAGGCAATGGGAAACAAAAAGAGTCGCTTCCCAGAAAGTTGTGCATTGCTCAGGAATCACCTGACATCAATGGCAAATGCAGCTGCCAAACATTGTGCAGCTCCATGAGCTCCATGAGTAAACCATTCAGTGTGTTCATGTGCACTTTTGCAGATATTCTCCTTTTCCATGTTCTGCCCCCAACTCTTTGCAAAGCCTTACCCCAGTTATCTTCTTGCTCTTCACTCCACTTTTGGGTCTACCCCCATTCCTAACCTCTCCCCCTCTGTGGGCATCCCCTCGGCTGTGCTCCACCAAAGGAGGTCAGGAGACAAGGGGCCACCCATTTGCATGAAACTTGGAGCCACTGCAGTCCCCATTAGGTATGGAGAAGTTCAGCTGCTGCCTGGGAGAGAGCAGGACATGTCAGGCAGCAAGTGATTCATGGTAGGGCACCAAATGTGTTCGCTGTGTTGTCGCTGGGCAATCTGAGTGTTTGCCAAAATGCAACAAATGTCACCCCTTGCAACGGCCAGCTGTGAGGTGAGCATGGCAGGGAGCTAGAGAAGGTGGCTGCAAACCTTCCAAATGTTTCTGGCAGCAGGTAGTGGTTTAGAGGTATCAGAAACAGCAAAAAAAACCCCCACCTGCTTAACTGGGCCACTCACATTTGGGATGGCTGGAGCAGGAAGTGAAGCAGACTCTTTCTGGTGCTCTACTATGTGCCACATTTTTGGAAGCTACAGTTAAGCTACTGTATATGAGAACAATTTTATTCCTCATGGCGTCTGACAAACATCAGTTGCCTTTAATCCATGGCAGCCAGCACCTCTCAAAGGCATTATCACTGCAGCGAAGTCTGTGTAGTTTAGGAAAAGCTCTCCTCTCAGTCCTTGCCACCATCACTTTTGCCCTTTCTTTTTCAGAATCAAAAATCAATTTTAAGTAAGACTCTGGGATGGAATAAAAATGGCCTTGCACTACATTGTGGATGTTCACCCCCTCGGTAACTGTTTTTGCTCTCCCCTAGCTGACTGTCTTACAAATCACAGGTGGCATGGAGAGAGTGAACAGAGACTGTCATTCACCATCCTCTTTATACAGTAATTCTAGCTCAAGGAGAAGAGGAATAGGAGAAAGATCTGGGAGAAGAGATAGCCCATGGCCATAGTCAAGCGCCACTGCTGTCCTCCCACTGCTGGAACTGACAGGCAAGACGCCACGTTGCATGGCCTGACACTTTTCTTTTAGATATCAGGAATGGTGTAAAGTCTGTTGACACCAGATGGTGTGATGACAGGACAGGGAAATGCACTTGGTTGAAACTTAATCTGGCAAACCTGAGTAGAAACGGTAGTGAAGAACATCGCACATGTGGCTCTGCACAGGCTCACTGCTGAAGTGAGCACCCTATGTCCCCTGCGGGTGTGCTGAGCCTAGACTGAAAGCCTGGCTGTCACGTCTTGCTTGCTGTTGCTGTCAGAATTAACTGGGATAAGCATCAATCAAGCTAACAGTGTTCCTGCAGCAGAATTGAGTTGCAGATTGTCAAACCTAGCTAAAAAGCGCAATACGCATTTGACCAGTCAAGCTCCCCGCCAGCAGCCCCCCACACAGGGCTGGGGATGTTCACATCAGGTCCTTCAGGAGAGCAGCCTACGGGTGCCTTAAATCTAGTTCAAGGATGCCCGCACGTTCACACAGGCAAACCCTGGCTGCAGGGTGTGCATCCACCCAGGGGCAGGTTCGAGCTATGGTTTAGGAAATCAATTTCTTACTTCTGAGATGCAATACCGTGCCTCCTCCTAAATTGGTAAGCATGGCAAACGGGTACTTTTGTCATGTGGCTTTGGATTAATCCAAATGGGAAGAGCTTATATCAGTTACCTGGATGTAAGTGCTCTCAGTGCTGCTTAGGTAAAAAGGTTGAAGGTAGAATCAATATAGGTAGAGTGAGAAAATAAAAGAGTATAACTCTGCTAATTTCCAGATGCACCTGCTATCAGGGTTTGTGATTGTGTGTCTACAAATTCTCTTTTGTTATATTGGGAGTGTAAAAGAACTTGTCATTCAAGTCATTAAGGAGATGTCATTTATTGGCTTGTTGCGTACAGAATTTTTAAAACAAATTGAATCACTGCAGAATTTTAAAAATGAATTGAATTAAAATGCTTTTCTGATGAAGAATTTATAGCATAAAAGATCTATAATCCTAGCTCTGAAATATATTGGCAAGCTGATACTATATTCAAAGGAGGGAAAGGGGGAAGGGTTTGCATTTGATGTAATCAGCTTCTGAAGTGACTCTTCACTGTAGTAACGGCACTTTTCCAGCTGCCTTTTCAGAGTGTGGATTTCAATAATAAATAAAAAGAGGCACATTTATAGAGATCTAAGCTTCCTGAAAATACCACATTTGAACTCACAAGCTTCTTAACATCCTTTTTATATCCTGATGGTGTAATCAGTGTATTTTTGTCCTTAGCCAGCAAGTAATTTGGCATTAGCGTCTCACCTTATTTAGGGCTGTTGCAAAAGACTCCCAATTTATGGCGAATGTAAGAGGAGAATCTAAACCTGTAAAGACAGACAGTCTAAATTTAGGAAGGGTAATGGAAAGCATTGTACTTAGAGCTAAAGAGGAAACCGGATAGTATCATCGGAACAGATTACTGTCAGGCTACTTGGTCCTTTAACAGGATCGTGATGGCCAAATTTTGCTTTAAGTTTAACTATGAACACCCATCAGACTCTTTGGTCTTACTGTAATTTATGTTGAGACAAATAACAGCAGAATTTTTTACCTTTTTTTTTTAAATAATTACTTAAAATTTTACCCTTTTTTGAAAACTGACCAGTTTAAAAAGGACTGAACCAAAGTCTGCAGTCTTTCAAAAAAGAATAAATTTCTGTTTGGATTTGGAGGCTCCAGGACTAATGTGGAACCTGATTGTGCTGCAACGAGTGTTTTGTGAGTCTACGAATTCAAAATCTCAGGTAGGCTAAAAGCTTTCCTAGAAATAAAAAGTGGACGATAGATGGAGGAAAAGCTGTGATGCATGAGTCCTTACTTTTTAGATGTTATATTGTTAGATATTTTTGTCTACAATTTAAAAAAAAAAGTAGGGCCAGAATATTGTGGCTTGCTACAGTGCCTTGGACAGAAAACTAAGGCACTGTCTATGGTAGGAAAAAAGAAGATGTGAGATTGCCTGGTCACAGGGAAAACACCCTTGTCCACAACAGACAGGGACACAGAGACAGGGGTGTCACAAAGGGCAGACAGACAGAGAGGGTCACGGGCAACTGGGGTGATGGGTTTTCAGCTGTCATCTTTGTGAAACCAAATAGCAATTTCAATTTGCTGCTCAGTGATGGATAAATAGAGAGCTATAATAGATCCTATTTTTAATACATGGTTACACAGGTAGCTGCTGGATTTTAAATTATAAGCAATGTGTATTTAATCTCCACATGTAATGGGTTTGGGTACTGCATGTGCCTGTATGACTAATCCAGTACACCTAAGTGTCATCCATCAGCGATGAGCCCCGTGCCAGGAGTGCAAGAGCACTGAAAATTGACTTCTTGAATTCTCATCCAGGGAAGGGCCCTCTGCAAAAAGGCAATTCTGGGACCCATGAAGTATTTTTATTTTTTTTTACTTGAAGAGGACTTACTGGATGACATGATAATATAAAGGTGTATTTGCTGCAACAGATGAAAGAGCTTAGCTGAAATGGAAGCACTGAATAGAGTCCATATACTTGGCTACACATGGGAAAAATATCCACTACTTGGTTCACGTGCACCCACAAAACGACAGAAGACAGATGCAAATAACCTGTTTGCAATTCTTCACAATTCGTAGAGATTTGGGATTTGCTTCATTTCGAGCTGTTGTATAAAACTGTCCCCAGCAGAGAAAGGCAGGGATATATTGTCAAAATTTCTTTTCACTGTAAAAACCTGCTTGTAATTGTAAAGCAGTTGTGGGACTAATTTTTTCTTAATTGCACAGTGGAAGCTCAGACTAATTTCAGTGAAGTCAACCTTGCTGTGCCAGAATCAAATTGACAGAAAGCGAGGTGAAAATCAAGCTCACTCTGTGAGCCCTGCGCCCTGATACGTGGGGTAATACACAGGCAAAGCAACAAAGGTCCTGCTGCCCACAGCTAGTAACCTGCCTGCAGCCTCAAGTCACCACCTACAACCTCCAGTTGCAGTCACACAACTCAAAGGGATCGGTTTTCTATAGCCCAGCTCAGGGAACATCAGTGGCTCAGACAAATTGAAGTCTCACTTTTGCCAAAACGGTGGGGTTCTGCTCCCCGCCACAGCTTCCCATCCCCACCTCTGTGCTGGACCCTTATTCTGCACCAGCTCCGGGGCCGGACAGAAAGGAGGGCACCTCAGCTGATGGGCAACGGCTTACTAAGCTGGGGGAACTCACAAGCTCTGCTAGCACTCTTTCTTACCAGGCTGCGCCAGCCAAGGTAGCGTGGAAACCAACAGACATTCTATGTCCGGCCTGTCCGTTCCAACAGAAGTTGGAGTGAAGGAAAATAGCAAATCACATGAAAACATGCTCCTCTGATCGCATCAGCAAGAGCTAGAGTGCACGCAGGGGTAAGGCAGGTACTCACCCCTGTTAACTTTGAATCATGTAGATAGTCCCACTGCAGCCAGAGGGAGAACTGGAGTGAATACGCCGGGAGTGCTGTGTGTTGGAAAGCTCTGTATTTTGGCTCAGAGTGACTAACCATGGTATTTTAGCATGGATAGCTGGTGAATTATTTTTGGCCCAGGTGGTAACAGGCCCTCATCAAATCTTTGGTTTGACTCATGCTAGCTGAACGGCTCAGCTAACGATGCTCTCATGTTGTATGAAAAAATGGTTTACAGGTTTACATGATTTAGTATAACTCTTCTGTAGATTTTGGCACTGTTTCACACAAGAGCTCCTCTTCTGCAAATGATTTTCTAATGGAGTCCCAGTATCTTATCTACTTCCAGCTCTCTGCCATTAGCTGTCACAATATTTTGCATGCTGGCCACATGCCAAGAGATGCAATGTCACCTTAATAACTGTTAGTATATCATATATATTTTAGGGCAGATAGCCAAAGTGATAGGTGCTTCAGAAATAATAAAACAAAGTCTTTTTTTCTTTTGCTTTTCACATTTCATGTTCTTTGGCACTTTTCGTTTTATAGGCTGCTTGTTCTTCTTCTCTCCTTGTTCTCAGTTGCTGAAATATTTCTTTTTAGTGACCACAACATAAGGAGCAGTATATCACTAGTTATCTGTAAACCATGATTTAAAAATCCATGCTTTGGAAGTGTGTTAATCATCATAGCCGATAAGCATTCTGCTGACTTGCACTGATGTTTTAAACAAATACAGTTTCTCTTTGCTACATGTTTTTAATTGCTTGCAGGGCTTATCAGCATCTGCAAAGGTAAAATACTTCAACTCCCTAGTGAGCTGCGTGATTTCCAGTTAGTTCTACATCCTTTTGATATCAATCCCATGTGCCTATAATGTGATCTGCTAAATACACATCTACGTTGAGCAAAATATGCACATGCTGAATGATCACTTGGGGGGAGATGAATCTGTTTTAACCAGCTGCATACTAGTCAGTGAAAACTCCCTTTATAGGCACCCTTTATAGGCAACGGGAAGAAGTCATTCCCTCCAGAGTGCCCACCATCTCTGTTTAAGACAAGTGAGATCAGTTGCTCTCCCTGGGTACCTGTTTCTCTCTGTAAAATGTACAAGTCACTGTAAAGGGAGACTAGATAACTGGTCAGGTCTGACCCATATTTATAAAGTGATATGATTTAATTAACTTAGCCATAGACTGTTTACTGAAATATGGCTCAAGTATCTCAGTGAGATTTTATTCCATATTCAGGGTTGAATAAAATAGTACTTGGATAATCTCTTATTAAGCTGAAATGGTTCTTAAGGTTTAGTCCAAGTCTGCAAATTCATCATTCAAAACACATCAGTAAATTATAACTTATAACCAATCTGATTGCTGGAATTGCTTATACCCACACCACCAACCTCTGTTTCTTGACTTCAAGGATGGCGTTAAACCAGGGCTATGCATGTCATTCCACCCCTTCAGCTGAGTGATCCTGGAGTGCAGAGAAACTTCAGACTCAGACCTGGAAACACAAGTCATACCTGAGACCCTCCTTACCCTTAGTCAATCCAGCATGTCCCACAGCTTGCTACGTGGCCATCTCTTAAAAGAAGCAAATGGGTTATTTCGTCCCTTCAGAAAAGCTGTGTACCCACATATCACTTGATTTCTTATTTCAGTGTACCTCAGCACAGTCAGTCATTAACTGCAGTTGTATGGCACATATACTTCTATTAAAATCCATACAAAGGCTATTTTTAGCATATATAACTGAACAGCACAGTTAGTAGGAAACTTCTCTTTACGGCGTACACTTTGTACTTAGGGAGACATTAGCTGCACAGCTATCTTCAAAGTAGTGTGCACATTTACCTGAACTACTGAGTTGATTTCCCTTGGAAGAGAAAAAATGATAACTAGCTGACTTGCAACATATTTTTGAAGCCATACAGGACTCTCTACTAGATCTCTACTTTACTCTCCAGTGTACTATAATGAAGATTACATCTTTTAAACAGTAAAGATACAGATCTTTTCTATACCAGTGCAGAAAATCTCGGTATCTAACCACCAGAGAACATCCCTGGCAGTGTTCAAGGCCAGGCTGGATGGGGCTTTGGGCAACCTGGTCTAGTGTAGGGTGTCCCTGCCCATGGCAGGGGGGTTGGAACTAGATGGTCATTGTGGTCCCTTCCAACACAAACCATTCTGTGATTCTATGATTCTATGCTCTAAAGTGCAGAAGTTTATGGGTACTGAGAGGAAAGGATAAAGTCTAAGGTGGCTTAGGCCTTATCCTATAAACCACTTATTTGTGTGCTTGATAGATCATGTTCATAGAAGATGGCTTGAACCGTGGGATAGCTTCTCTTCATCAGCGTGGGAGAGGCCATTCAGAGAGTACTGAGTTCCTCACATCCTCCCGCGAGCTGGGGAGAGCTGATTCAGTGCACAGGGACTTACAGCACAAACAGGGCAAGGCTGTGGACCATTTCCTAAACAGCTCTGTCTTCCCAAAAACATTAACTGCTGAAGGAGACCACGGGCATGGTGCAATGTAGCTCTTGCCTCGTGCTCTTATCACTACCTGCTAGAGGACAGGGAGGGAGGCAGCAGGTAAACATTGCTTTTTGTAGCAGTTTACAAGCTATGCACCAAAAGAATAACGTGGAGGAAGCTCTCGCGCTAGCTGGGCGAGGCAGGGGGATCCAGGGAGGGGTGCTACGAGGGAGGCTGCGCCTGGCAGAAGGAGGGTTTGTCTGGGCTGATGAAGGCCTGCGCAGCTCCAGGATAGCAAAAGCCCTTTACCAGCAGGAGGTGACGCCGGTGTGGAAGAGGAGCTGGAGCTGTGAAGTCGTTCCCGTCCCTCACTTAAGCCAGTTGCTGTCCCAGGTGCAGAAGGACACCATGTCCCACGAGCACGCGCTCCCACGCCCTCGGGTTCCTGAGCTGTGACGGCCCCCCCCCCGCCTCGCTGGGCTCCGCTCGCAGCAGGAGCTGAGCGCTGCGGAGCGCTGGCCGCAGGGTGTCACCCTCGGTCCAGCCTGACACCCACCGCCCGGCGCCCGGGCCGCCCGTGCGGGGGGGGCGGGCAGCAGCGGGGCGGGGGGCAGCCGCCAGCAGCTGTCCTGCGGAGGTGTGCCGCGGTCAAACACGGGCACTGCCGGTGCCACAGCTCCTGCCGGGGCCCTGCGGCAGGGCCGTGCTGCTTCTGCGCTGCGCGGGGTCAGTGGTACCACGGGCAAAGGGCAGAGACCGGCCGTGCGCGGGTGTCGGGCCCCTTCTCCAGCCCTCTCACGTAAGGGCAAAGGCCCTTTGGCAGGGCGGAAGGCACCTCACCGCCCGGGCTGCCCATGGTTTACCTGCCCTGTCGCCACGGGCAGAGGTCTCCGCTCTTTTTTCCCCTCTTTCAGCCCAGCAGATGGAGCCGGAGGAAACGCCTGAGTAAACAGCAGACCCTGCTCTGGCCAGGGCTTGCAGACAGCCAGGGCTGGAAAACTGACTGCACACGGCTGCAGGTGACCAAACAGAAACGTGTGGTGATTATATACGGTTACTGCAGCGCCCGTGCCGGTGCAGGAAAGCCACAAACTGCTGAATTTCGGTCTCTCAGAGAAGAGAACTTCCATTTAGCGCCTCACCTCACACTAAAGCTATCTGCTGGCCAGATTTTCTCTGATTCAAAACATAAATACAGCACACATCTGTATTAACTGTTTAAAGGTTTCTTTTCCAAATAGAAAACCTTTTTTTTTTTTTAATCTCTCATTCTTTTGGAAGATAGTTTTGGAAGCATTTTTGCAGAAATTTTCCACAGACAGTTCCAGCCAGCATGGAAAATTTTATCCCAATCATTATATGTTGGCCTTGATACAGCAGAAACTGTAAATGTGGGGAGTACCAGAAACCACCTTTGCTATAAAACATCTTACCAGCTCTGCTAGGGTAACTACAGCCACACGGTACCACACAAACATCTGTAGAGCTGGTACTGCAGTTAAACTGGAGAATAATGTTGTGGAATGTTTCATTTCGCTGCTTAGAAGAGTACAGATGTGCCAGGATTCATCTCACTCATGTTCAGGTACCCTAGGTAAGATGCTCAATTAACACCAATACCCAAAGCTCTTTTCTGAGCAGTGTCCTTCATTTTTTTTCAGCTGTCCGTCGAAATGTTTCACTGGAGATGCGAGGTTGTACAAGGGTCCTGTTTTTCTTCATTAATTTCTACAGGCCCTTTATGAGACGGGTACAGAAGATGGGCACAGACTACTTTTTGAAAAACCTTCAAGAGGAGAAACAGGCACCTCCTGTTTGACTTGCTTAAGACCCAGACTGCCCACCAGAAGTAACCTAACCGCCTGTCTGAGTATAGAGGGAGCACAAGAAAAATACTGTCACTAAGCTTCACTTATCTTCAGAAAGCTTATGAAATGGTTCATGACTTATGGTACACAGAGATAAGTAATACAGACAAAACCACATGAAATGTCTGAATTTATGTGTTAATATGTTTATCATCAATACACTCCATCCAAGCGATGTGTGAGAACACAGGCATGTTCACTACACAAATATACACAACATACACAAATATACACAATATAGTGAGTGTTTCAAGTTTCATTGGGTCGACTGTTCTAAGTAAAGCTACCCAAGCTGGTGGCAGTTACAACACTGCCACCGGCAGAAAATTTGGATGATTACTTCCATTTTACAAATGTGTGAAATTAAACCACAGATTCAGCTCAGTCAAAATAACACATAAGATCTATGTGAGCTGGAATTTCAGGAGGCCTAGCCTCTTCGCTTCTCAGTCCAAACACTTTTCTCTAAAGGGAACCTAGGCCTTACAGACAGGGAAGTCTGTAAAACAAACAAAACAACAAAGAAACCCAAAAAACAGCTGACTGCCACAGACTCCGTCCCTTCAGGCATGACTGTAATGCATCAAACTCAGGGAGATTAAAAACACGGACACATTTTTCACCTTTTGGACAGTAAAACATCCAGACGGTACGTGTTGGATATTCATTGCCATCAGTTGCCGACTTTTGCACAGGTTGAAGCAGCAGCCGCATAATGAGCCCATGCATGGTAGAACGGTTAAAACTACGGTCTGACACTGTTTTTTAAAAGTAACCCATTAAAATAATGCCTGACATCTTGGCAAAGATGAAAGGCCCCCAAGGTATACCTCTGAGTCACCGAAGTTCCATAGTTCTTCATTATTAGTGACCACAGTGGGTTTTTTCTTGAAAACGATAGTATTTAATGTTTTGTTACCCTAGGGCTGCAGTCCTTTGGTCGCATATCTGCACGTAGCACCTTGCTAATGCCTGGGAAATGTGAGGCAAAGATAATGCGTATCACAAAACTTCGTCACTTAGCAAGTGCGGTTTCATTTTCTGTAGAAGCAAATTAGCACTATATATTTTAACATCTCCAGCCTACAAGCCATCAACGCAAAAGATGTTTCAGACACGTTATACTACTGGAAGACTTTGCAAGGCCTGTTAGTTGGAGTTTGAGGGGGGAGGTGTCTGCATCTCTTTCATATACTAACATGATCTGAGAGAGGTTTCTCGGGCTGCTATAAATGAGTATTTTCAGCTCTGAGGGTGGTCTCCCAGACACAGTTTATAGCTGGAGCCGTACAGGTTTGTTTTTTTCTGTTCTTACATCCAGCAGATAATAAAAGATGGAAAGTTACTGAACGCCTTTATCTTGGAAATATAATGAACAGAAATATCACCCCTATGAGAACTTTGCCTACACTGCTATTATCACAGTGGCTCGAGCAACAGAAGATTCTGTCCAGGTTTTTCTCAGCAACTGCTCATTTTGATTCTCCGAATTGCTAAGACCAACGGCAGTAGTCAGTGGGTAACGGGAGCTGTAAATAAGGTGCGGACAGCCAGCACCTCGTAGAATGAAGCCATCCATCACTGTGCAGAAGAAGTTGAATGGGATAACCCCGATGTGGTTATCTTAATTCTTGTCTCAAAGTCCCCCTTGCAGGCCACCCAGTACTACTCAGTACTAAGAATCCGCATTTAGCAGCTCAGTTTTAGATCAATAGGCAGCTTTGCCCCATCTGGGTAGGCATATGATCAGTTGGTGAAATTCGCCTCCCCAATACAGATTTTGGCACACTGGTAAACTCGGGATGCATTACGCAGCCCCATGTCATAGCAGTAACGGATGCTCCAGGACGGACTCCCCCATAGGGAGTCTCCATCACCCCTGCAACCACCTGCTTTTAGTGTACGCCTGCAGCATAGTGCTGCAACACCTCCAGCCTTTGTTACACAACTGACTTAGGGGCTTAATTCAAGTGTAGTTATGCTTTGTCCACACCAGAGAGCAGTACCGTCACGTTGCCAGAAGCAGAGAAACTCATTTTGAGGAAGCGTGAACATCTGCACCACACAGGAGCACCCACGCTGATAAAACACCCACTCATAAACACCTACAGCTGGAAGGCCAAGTATTTTGCCAAGGTGTATCCATGATGAGACTTGTATGGGTACAGTTTGACAGAATGACTATCACACACCCAACCAAAATCACACAGATATCTTAGCTGATCAGAAGCTTGGATGTGTTGTGAGTTTTTCAGAGGTAAACCCTTTGTTATAAAACAAAAAATGACAGTTTATGCAAGTATTTTTCAGGATTTTACTGCAAACCAATGGGTTTGGTCACAAAAAAAAATATGATACATATAACCATGTTAATTATATTACATTACAATGATGGTATACATTACAAGTAAGTCTGTAAGTTTAAATATACATCTAGAGTTACAACTGAATGTACAGATCTTTTTTACAATACATACAATCAGGAATGAAAAAACCCCAAAACCATAAATAATGCCCATTTTACAGATGACATCTTTTAAACTAAAAAAGAAAAACAAAAGAAAAGAAAAAAAGAAGGGGAAAAAAAAGAAACCAACAGCTTTGACTGACTGCAGCTGGGGCATTTTGGTCCATAAAAACCCTTTCTAAAAATAGAAATCTTTTCATAGCAGCAATGCTTTCTTCAAGCATTTGGATACAAGTAATTGTGAGCCCATTTCAATAATTTTACTTGACTGTATAGATTTACAAAAGAAATTTCAAAATTACACTTAATTTATCTTCCAAATATGGAAGAAACAAACAATGCCCCACATTGTGGTATCCTGCAAGTGTCACACTGATGCTTTGAACTGAGTCCATCTGTAGCACGCAGACCACACGCATACCATTTGTTCACATAGTAAACCCACATAAATGAACTGAGAAACACACTCTGCAACAGGGAAAGCTTTGGAGCTCACAAGATCTCATCAGAAAAAGGCACATTTCTTAAAATCCTTATCACGCTCAGATAGATCTTCAGGCAAGGCTTTTCGGAGCACGATTTCAAAACAGCTTGCTCTTACTCCTACGATCTGCCGTAGCAGTCTATGGCAGCAGTCACTCTTGTTTTTCTTTCCCAAGGAGACAGCACCACTTTGGGGGAGGAACGAATGGAAATGAAAAGCCCACAAAGGTCATTTAGAGAGTGATGTGCTCTTCCAAAAAGCTTCCAGCAAACAGTGTAGTTGAAATTAAGGCTGCAAAGCTGCCATGGTGGAAATGTGCAAATTCTCTTTCAAGATGACTGGTCAACTGGCAGTTCCACCAGAAGGCCAAACAAAAATAAAAATAGTTATTATTATTAAAAAAGAAAGAAAGAAAAATGTTCACAAGAAAGAGTCCACGGGTGGGGCATACGAGAAGCCCAAAAAAGCTTCAGCGGCTTCTTTGACGCTGGCAGTGATGAGGATGCTGTCTGGGGACTGGCCGATGGAGTTGGGGACTGGCTCATCTGTGAACTCCGGATCGAAGTGTCGCAGGTCACTGGGGCCACTCTGCAGAAAGGGCAGAAAATACACAACACTTAGACCCAAATGTTTTGTGAGCGCAAGGTTCAATTCAAAACAGGGACAAGCACCCTTGTGCAGAGACTCACAGTGTTATCACCTCGGGCTCACTGTTTAACAGCCTTTCTCAGTTTTAGTTTGACTTTTTTTTGTATCCTCCTGCATACTGTCTCACTAAAAAAGATGATTCAATTTGAAACACTACCCTCCAACTAAGCTCACGCAACATACGCCAAATGCAAACACGCCACTCTGCCACGCAGCAGTTTGCAGGGGAGGAATTTGATCTCTGGGCTAGTCATTACATTTATTTACAAAGCGCTCAGAAAGTGAAAGAGAACAACCTCCCCCACCACATCCCTCTCTTCAGATGTTAGTACCTGACAGGCCAAACATAACTCTGCCCTTGGGAAGCTACTTGCCTTCTACGCTTTACCTTCCCCTTTGGTAAAACAGGGACGCTGCGGATTATTTTAATATAGCCATGCAAATGAAGCACATGAGAGGCCAAAAATCCCAGCTAAATTTAGACTGTCCATCAGCAAAAAGTCAGCTAGCACTTTTTTTTTTAACCTTGCCTGGACAGCCACAGGAGAAGGAAAAGGTGTGTTCCCCAAACACAGACATCAGGCCAGAGCCCCCTGGCTCCCGGGCACCCCACAAACACAAGGGGGGGAAAAGACACTCTTCATACAGTCTATTATTAGAAGCAATACGTACCACATTTGGGTTAAAAGGGGGTGTAATCTTCTTATTAATGAGATCATCCCAGTTAATTGGGGAGAAGAAGATGTGATTCTTAATCTCCATCTGTTACGGAGAGAAAAATAGATTAATTCAGACCCAAGCTAATGTAAGCAGCATGGCCTAGTCATCCGCCTGCGCTGCCTACAGGCACTGGCTGCTTTGTACTTACAAAGTCCTCCTTGGCGCCAAGCCTCTTTGTCCTGTCCTTCTGCAAGAGGCCTTCCAGGAGATGTCTGGCCGAGTTGGTGATATTCGGCTTCAGCTGCAAGGGTTTGTTCAAGATGTTGTCGTACATTTCTGCTGTGTTCCTGCTGTAGAAGGGCGGCTGTGGGAATGGGAAAGGAGAGACCCAGGTCAATGAGGCTGACAGATGGGCACGGGGTTTCTTGCTGGGAAAGGACAAGTAAGCTGGTTTGGTCAGCCACAAAGGTCTCATTGCTTACCAGGCCATACAGCATCTCATACAGGACTGCTCCAAGGCACCACCAGTCCACAGTCCGGTCGTAGGGTTGCTTATGAAGAACTTCAGGAGCAAGATACTGTGTAAGAGAAGGAAACAGAGCCACGTTAGCTAAAGGGATCTGTATCCTTAGGAAAGCCTCTGCATTCTTGAATGAAAGCAGCTTACTGAATCCCAGCAATAGCTAAGCTACCAGAAAGCTGCAAGCTCTTTATAAACAGGGAGACGGCTTGAGAGCTATTCTCTTCTTCAACAAGCTCCACGTGTGCTACACGTCCTCAACTGGTGGCCCGATATTACAAGACCCATAATGCCCCCCGCTTGTCTAACCCCCTGCAAATATACATGGGAGATGGAAGTTTTTGCTGATGAGGACAGCACTTGGTGCTAGCTGGCCGTACCTCCGGTGTGCCGCAGAAAGTGGAGGTTGTGCCATTGTGCTCTATGTTTTCTTTGCACAGTCCAAAATCAGTCAAGACGATGTGCCCCTGCGAATCGAGCAGGATATTCTCTGGCTTCAAGTCACTGTAAGAAGAGATGAAAGGAGACAAGCATTCATTAGAGGAGCTACAGTAAGAATATTTTAGGGGCAATTGTTCACAGACTTCGCTAAGTCACGAAAAATAATTAAAAGCACTTCTGAGCTCATACTGAAATCAACTTTTCAATACTTATTCAAAGCTTGTGGGTTTTTGTTCAACAAGCTGAACAAGGTTGCTTACCGATAAACAATATTCAGGGAGTGCAGGTAGCCCAGTGCACTGGCAATTTCAGCAGCGTAAAATCGGGCTCTGGGCTCCAGGAAGCAACGCTCCCTCTGGAGATGGTAGAACAACTACAGGAGACAGAAAGAACAAAGTTGTGTAAGTGGCGCCAAAGCCTGTTACAATGCACTTAATTAGACTCAACATATATAGCCAGGGAGAACAATAGCAGGAAGTGGCCTAACGATCCTTTGGTAGTTCCAAACTTGGCAGGCTGGAAACATTCTATCTAGTAACTTCCCCCCCGCCCCCCCCCATGACTTTTCCCCTGGCAACTCTTTTTTTATTTAAAAGGAAAGGTGAAAAAGTCTACCCTAAGACCATGCACATGATAGGAAATACTATTCTGTTTTCTTACTGCTTACCTCTCCGCCATTGATGTAGTCTAGGACAAAATACAATTTGTCTGCGGTTTGGAAGGAGAAGTGAAGCCCGACCAGGAAGGGGTGTTTCACATTTTTCAGCAGGACATTGCGCTCCGACATAATGTGCTTCTCCTGAAAACATGAAAAATAATCAGTGTTTAGTACTCTTGCTTAGTAAGAGCAATAAATACAAATTTGATGGACACCAGAATGGCATCATGAAGCAGCAGCTTACCTCCTTCTTCTTCAGGATTGCTTTTTTCTGCAGGACTTTAACAGCATAGAACTGCTCTTCCGCCTTATGCCGTGCAAGGAGAACCTGAAAGAGTAAAATCCCAGAATTGAGCAATAATGAATAATGAAATACAGAACAACTCGGAAACACAACTGGAAACAAGCCTTTACGTTAACTGCTGAGCACCACTCCAGTTCAATGTGCAAGCGTTCCGCTCGAAATGCCTAGCGCTACTACCACTCTGGCTGGATAAATCCAGCCCAAAGTTTTTATGTCTAGATCCCTTCCCCTCCAAAAGAATATATTCTTCCCAGCACCACTGCCTGAGCACTCCCTGGCTCTGTTACGACTCTTTCAAACCCAGCACCCTGCTCCCTCTCCCTGCAGCTACACGGGGAGTTGGGCACTGGGCAGCGAGGCACGCTAAAGTCTGGTTTACATGACCACCATTTACCTAAGCCAGTACAAACCTGACCCTCAGGCACTACGTACAAGAGCTGAAGAGTAAATAAATTACAGCAAAAAGAAGTTACATTTACCTTCCCAAAACTGCCTTTTCCAATCACTTTTAAGAAATGAAAGTCTGATGGTTTGGCATGTGGGTTGGACGACGGACCAAGATTGATCTGTTGTGAAGGACTAGGCTAGAAAAATAAACAGACAGAATCCACATTTACTAAAACAGCTCGGTAGTAAAAGTTTTAACAACATCTCCTTTTTAAAAATATAAATAAAGTGACCTTGAAAGTGAAGATTAGCACTCTTCTTACTACTAACAATTTAATCATGATCTCTATCAGATATCTTAAATTATAAGGTACTGTCTAAGAAGACTATACAGCCATCATTTACTTAAAAAGTTCTTGTTGAGGTCTTAGCCACATTCCATAATGAAATAGCAACCAATAAAGCTTGTTTTTAGAATTTCTTCTCCATGTAGGGAGAATGTTTCAGTCTAACTTGGTAACTCTTTTTCCCCAGTTACATCAGCATGCAATGAGCTGAACTAAGTAACACTCACAATGCTAATTTTGCTACACCTCTAGTACCAGCTGATGTGATGTTCTAAAAATGCTTCACTGAGTAAAATCTACTTACCGGAGGAGAAGGATTAGCATTCATAAGTTCAGGCTCTTGAGGCTGGGAGATTTTCAAGATAGACTGAACTTCAGGGCTGCAAGGATAAGAACAGGCATGATTAGAAGAGTTACCAGAAGCATCAGGCAGATCTTTCCGCCAGAGGGCATGCACGTATCGCAAAAGAAGAGTTTTGGTTTGGGCTATTATAGAAGGCAACTGAAACAATCTATTCTATTTCAGGAGTAAAATTAATGTAGACAAAGTTAAATATGCCATTAAAAAAAGTATTTATACTGTTTAAGTACAGTTTTAAATAGGGATGAGGCCCTAGAAGTTCTATCCAACTGATTTCTCCCAAACCCAGCTCACAAAGATTTGTTGCCAAGTGAGTAATACCTCAAGAAGATCAATTAATTCTTCCGTAACAGTCATGCCAAAGGTATTACAGCAAACAAACATTTTTTTTTAAACTAGATCTCGCAATACATGGTTATATTTGTTACCAGACAAAATTTCTGATACTTACTGCTTGCACGCATAGGAGTTGGTGGCTATTTTCTGAATAAAGTCGTTTAGCCCCATTCTTCTCTGCTTCATGAAAGCTATAAAGGACAGGGAAAGGAGAAATAAAATGGTTAAGCCATCTTGCGAGAGAAATCACAGCCCCTCCGAGCATCCTCGGAGAAGTCCCCCGCCGCTCACCGATGAGGATGGCCACCATCCCCCTCATCTTCGAGTAGGTTAAGGTGGGACCCGACGCCTCAGCAGCTTTCACGGTCATTTTGGAGGAGGAGGATAAACGAGGATGGTACAACACCACCGGCTCCCAGCACCGCACTGACTCGGGGAGGAACCCGACCGCGCTTAAGTGGCGACGGTGATGGGCGGGACCGGGGCGGGGC
>VWZZ01005582.1:68736-82506 GCA_013399095.1 Psophia crepitans
GGCCCGGCGCCGCGCACCCCCGGCCGCGCCCCGCCGCGGGAAGACGCTGTCCGTCCGTCCGTCCGTCCGTCCCGCCGGCACCCACCTGCCGGCTGCGGGAGCCGGCAGAGCCCTCGCCCCATCCCCGTGCTGGAGGTGCCTCTCCACCTCCGGCCCTGCGACGGGCGCTTCGCGGCACGGGCGTTTTTAACGTGGAAGGAGAGAATTCCTCCCGAAGGATGAATTGTTATTATTTATAATTCACGCGGTGTTTTATGAAGCCATGAACCGAGTTCTCAGAAGCCCGGGGTTTGGTTTAAAAGCCTGAGTGACCTAAGGTTGCGTTTTAAACCTTGTCTCTACAACGACAGAAGCAAACACAGGAACAGCTGAAACGGGCGAGAGGGGCAAGGAAAAGGTACCCAGTGAAACCCTTGCTTGAAAGCCAAGGCTTACAGAAAAGCATCAGACGTTGGGAAAATCTCAGTAAATTGCATCAAGAATTCGTGCAGTCAGTGGGTTAGGAGGGTAGTAAGTACTAGAGAAGAATAAAAACATTACAGTGGTGTTTCACACTCATGTCACTTCTCTTCCTCAGGTTAAAATTTTGACAAATTGTCCTGAACTTCCAAATTAATAATTTTTCAAAGCAAAATGAAAAAGTGGAAGGTGGACACTGAAAGTAAAAAGGAGATTTCACACAAGGAATATTAAAAGTTATAAACCTCCTTGCCCCAGGATGTGTACACGGCTGTCCTGGTTTTGACTGAGACAGAGTTAACTTTCTTCTTAGCAGCTGATATAGTGCTGTCTTCTGGATTTAGGATGAGAATCATGTTGAGAACACGCTGACGTTTTAGTTGTTGCTAAGTAGTGCTTACACTAAGTCAAGGACTTTTCAACTTCTCCTGCCCTGCCAGTGAGCAGGCTGGGTGGGCACAAGAAGCTGGAAGGGGACACAGCCAGGACAGCTGACCCAAACTGACCAAAGGGATATTCCATACCAATAGGGTGCCATGCTCAATATATAAACTAGGGAAGTAAGCCGGGGGAGGGGGGTTGTGCTGCTCAGGAACTGGGCATTGGTCTGTGGGTGGTGAGCAATTGTACTGCGCATCACTTGTTTTGCATAGTCTAGATACCCCCACCAAAAGTGTGGATGTGTTCAAGAACGGTTTGGACAAATCAATAGCAAAAAAAACCCCCAGATTTTACTACAAAGGTGGCATCTCTGACCTGGAATGTTCCTGGACCAAAAATTCCCAGGAGCCAGGACTGTTTTGGGGCCAAATCACCGAATAGTTGCCCTCTCCCTTAGCAGAACACTATTAGTTGGTGCTGGCAGCTGGCAAGACTCACATGGACCTTGGGCCCATCCCTTCCTTTTGATCCTCTTATATTGTGCTTCTGAGTGGCACAATGCTGGTTTGTTTTTTTTAGTGACAGAGTTTAACTGACTCACAAAACCCCAGGAACTGCTGCTTACTGGCAAGAAGAAAGAGAACTGTTATAATTTGTAACCTGATGTAAAGCATTTGACTCTACCAAATAACAGGATTCCATGTAAAAGTAGCACTAGGTAAACAGATGCTCATCAAGCTATTCACCATGGCAACATACACACCAGGGCCTCAATGCTGGGCTGTGAGAGATCCAGAAAGACACAGACTCTGCTGGAACCGTGGGTGACCTAGGCATAAGGGCAGAGCAGGCAGAACATAGTGGCTTACTGGTATGGGTAACCCCAGGGTCCTGCTGACACAGAGGCTGGGACATGCCCAACGTCAAGCCAGGAGGGATGTGATTCAATTTATTTTAAAGAGAGAACACACACACTAGTGTGGGCCTGTGTTGGCCAATGCAGTTCGAAGCACCTTCAGCAGTAGCTGGACCGTGGAAATTTGTCTCCCTAGAGAAGTTTCCCTGTTTGGAGTGTTTCTTCAACCGCAGTGGATGGATAGATGTTAGTCCTGCCTCACAGTGCTTGCTAGGCACACGGAAACTTTTCCCTCTTGCCCTTCAGAAAGGTCAGAGGCTTCAGCAGCGCACATGGTAACTGGAATTTGTGAGCTCCCTTCCTCTGATTCTATCCTGGTCCTCACTGTCCGCTGTGGAGGAAGGTTTATGAATATAATTCAATGCCTCCAGCCTTCAGGAATTAGATTCTCAGATAGCTTCTGAACTTCAGTTTGGCAATGAATTCAATGGTAAATGAATGGTCTTTCCCTTACTTATCTTGCTGAATCAAGACCTTAGGATGCAGCAGGTTGAACTGTTCCTAGAATTACTTGTCTGACTCTGGAAGGAAGCTTCTAAAAATTCTGCAAATATTTTCAGCAGTATTTGGCTTTGGGTTAATTAAACAAAGATGGAATTCAAGCCTCAGACCGCAGGAATGACATAGCCCCCAAATACGACTGGAGATTGCACTCCTAGCAGCATCTGTCTTCTGAAGCAAAATCTCAAAATCTTTCCTTTTCCTCCTGTAAATCCCCAATGAACAAGTTCTTGTCTCTGACCCTGTAATTTAGTTTCATGTGCAACAGCCAAAACTTTCAGTCAAGACTTTCAGGCTGCCCCCACAAATTATGTCTACAAGTAACAGCAAATAGATAAGGAGCTGAGTAAGAGCTTTAATAACAACCCCAGCAGAGATTTGAAATCAAGAGCTTTTGAATTCTGTCAACAGGTCTGCTAGATGTTGTTCTGACAGGAGGTTTATTGACTGAAGCCCCTATTGGTCTGGAAACATCTAATTGATTTCAGTGTCATATTTTGCCAAACACAATTTTGGAGCATCTTTTATTTCCCTTTTCTGATGCTTACGGAGCAGGTTTACTGCATTGTCAATAAGAGGCTTTAGTGCCAAGGGATTATGCTCACAGGATCACAGAGTGATGCAGGGCTGTACTGAGAAAAAAAGTAATTCCTGTCCTCGTAGAAGGCAGTGGAAAATTACAGCATCCTTTAGATGCACTGACCTCTAGTTAGAACAGCTGATAAACGATGGTCCTAACTTCCACTTTAATTCCAGCACACTGATTTCAGTTTGATGGAGTTGTCGTCACTTTATGAGCAAATGTTGCAGATATTTTGCCCAGTCAGAGAGGAGTGACTGCAGAGGCAGCACATTTGTATGCCTTCCTCTGAATGTGCCCGACGCATCCCCCCCGCCCCCCCCTCCCAGATTAGTCTAAGTCCTTGCAATGTGTAGACTCTCTAACTTAGAGTCATCATAAAACCAGGTTGGATGACAGATACTTGATTTCATTATCATTGATATGAACTAAAAATAATGTGCTGTGACTGCACGGAGTTTGGTTTTATCAGAACCAAATAATGCTAGTATGGTAAAGGAGGTGAAAACATAAGATGGGAAAGGGGTAGAAAAAGACTCGTGAGAAAAATGAAGATTCTTAGTGATGCTGTGAATTCGGTCTGCTGGTCTCCTTTGGTCACAAGGCAGCCTTGTGTAAGGAGCTGGTACATGCTCCAGAAAGGATAGTGTAAGCATGCACTGTCTGCTGACTCTGGCACTCGGATTTTCCTTCCAAAACTTTACCTTTTGAAGGATAATAGCAAAGATGGATTTAGGCATTTTCTATCAAGGATACAATCTGAACAAGTTTCCCTGTACCTCAGGCTTGAACATATGTGCCAAACTACAGATGATATGTAATCTAATCTAGCTATCAGGTCATCTGTCTTTCTCTTTTCATCTATTGTTCCACAAGTTATTGCTACCATCGTATCTCAATGCCTTTTATGTGTATACAAAACCCCCATCATCACCACTGTAGCTCATTATCTGAAAAGAAAGATCTCTTTAAGCCTGTAAGCCCTCCAGCAACCTTGGAGTTAAGGCACCAAATGCTGTAAATAGTGAGCAAATTAGTCAAAGAGAGGAATTCTTGCTAGAGAGAGATTCAGCTGGCTCCTAAGACAAAACAGCAACTTGGATTCTCAGAGATGAATTGGATATGAAAACAGAGGCCTGCTAAAGGGAGGCTCACACTGTCAGGTTTTAATGCTTTTCCTCTTGGTGATACCACCATGTCTCTTGCCATTACATTGATTGTTTTAATATTCCTTGTTATTTCTAAAAGATTTTCTTTCGGAAGTGTAAGATGCTTCCTGGGCAGAAGGGTGCACAACATGCACAGTAAACAGGGCTTTATCTATAGGGATGTCTCTCTAGTAATCTGTGATTTTAGCACATATTTACCTCTTAGTTATCTGGATCCGTTCTTTTCAGTGGGGTTATTACAGTATTTCTGAAGGCAGACTAATTAGTGTAGTGGATGAGGGAAGAAGTGTTAATTTTGCCCTAGGTAACTGGTCCAAAATGGAGTCAAAATATTTATTTATGCATATTTTTATACACAAATTCTTCTTAAATTTTGGCATTTGAGGGTAAGTATTTAGTCACCAAATGTACCCTCCTTGGTCAGAAGAGATAACTAAGCACCCTGAAGGCAACTCTGTGCATCTGTGGCCTGAATCAGGCAATGTCTAAAACTGAATTGAAGGAATCTGGGCCTGAAACCCACAGGTAGGTAGAGGGTTTTTGAATCACAGGTGATTTTTTGTTATTTCTGAAGCTCCACGTGTAAAAGATGTGTAATTCCTCTAAAGGATCGTATTGTCAACATACTCTGAGAGAGCTGGTCATTTTTTTCCCGTGATTTATATATATTTCTATAAAAAGATAAAATCTCAGGGCAAGTTTAAATAACATACCTGATAAGCACAGATTCCTGACCTGGCTCAGTCCAGTCCAGCTATGGACCTGAAAGAAGACTTGTAACATTGGTATAATGCTCCGTACTGCTCCTCAAGAATGAATTACACAGCTTCCAGCTAGTAGCCCTACGTCATATCCAGTACTGTACTGGATAGATGTGACATAGCATCAACTTTCTTGAATTTAGTTGACATTCTCTTGCCTTGGGCTGTGCCTGACACCATCTCAGAGAGATGTGGAAGTATTAGTTCTATTTTGTAAAAGTGGGATTTAAACCACAGGGTAGACAATGTGTCTCAGCTGAGGAAAGTCTGTGGCAGAACCAAAAATTACATGAAAAGTTAACTTTCCGCCATTCTAATACCTGGATTAAGATTACTGTACAACAATACATATTCCATATCTGCCAACATCATTCACGTAATTATATGCATTGTAAACAGACAACTTAGGAGGGCAAGAACCAGAGCAGGCACTGCAGGCATCTGCTGCACCTTCGTGCCTTGGTGGAATCCTGCCTAGGTATCTGATGTTACTATAGCCCTGGTTACCTTCCCAGCAGGAGCTACCAACCACAGTGAAAAATGTGGGACTTGGAAACACTGACACCTAAAAGGTTGTGATTCAAGAAAGGACCTGAATCCAGATTGTGGGAAAGGGAAGGAAGTATAATTGTATCCACATTGAACTGGCAACTGGTAGCATCACCTGCCACTGTCCAACATGTTGGAAATGCCAGGGAAGTGCTTTTCCCACAGCACATGATCATCACAAAGAATGTTACCGTAAGACAAAAAAAGTCCCACAGCTGTTTCACAGGCAGACACAGAAAGAAAAAGCCACAAACATCTGCAGCATTATTTTTTTTTCCACTTCCAGATGCTATTTTCAAACCTGTTCAGTCATTCCTGCACTGTGGATCTCTTTGTAGTGTTACAATTACTCCAAATTTTTTTAACACCTTAAGCCCTAAAGTGAATTGGCAACCTTTGATATGGGTTTCATTTACTTTGATAGAAGCTGCCTTTACTTTTTTGTAAATGCTTTACATGATTCCACCAAGAAGAGCTTAACTTCAGGCAGCCAAGCTCAAATGTTTTGGCCATAGGTTTACTAGAGTTCAGGACCAAAAGGAGCTGCTAGAACATCTAGCCTGGCTGGCTGCTTAACACAGGCTTGCATTTGCTGCTTGCGTATATCAGGTCCAACAACTTTACCTCTGAGGCTTCTTGTCTCTTCCTCTTAACTCAAGCTTGACTATGGGTTTAAACTAAAAGAGAGGGGATTTAAACTGGACGTTAGGAAGAAATTATTTACTGTGAGAGTGGTGAGGCACTGGCACAGGTTGCCCAGAGAAGCTGTAGAGGCCCCCTCCCTGGCAGTGTTCAAGGCCAGGTTGGATGGGGCTTTGGGCAACCTGGTCTAGTGTAGGGTGTCCCTGCCCATGGCAGGGGGGTTGGAACTAGTTGGTCCTTGTGGTCCCTTCCAACACAAACCATTCTGTGATTCTATGATTCTATGATCTCAAAATTTTTGCCCAGTCCAGGGAGGGTTTTGCCCAATCAGGGGGGTCTGGCCAGCACAGACACCCTCCCGTGCATAATCATGCCACAGACCACAGGCTGTGCGTACATGACCTTTCCAGCCTTCAGCAAGGGCTTCCTCCTCCAGTGCGCCCGCAGCCGTGCGCAGCACCCACAGGGCGGGTGTTACCCACCCTTGGGTGCGCTGGTGGATCTCCAGGTGGGAGCTCCCACTAGCTCCCGTCCGTCAGCCAGGAGACGAGCGCCTGGGCACGGCCTCTTCGCTGGCACAGCCGAAGCCAGGGGCAGGTGAGCATCCAGCCCGCTTAGTGCGCAAGCCACGCGGTAAAGCGTAGTACCGCTGATCTTACACGTGTTGGCCGCAGTGTCGTTTGAACTTCATAAGAAAAAGATACGGATTTGGAAGTGTGCCACGCTCCAAGTAATTGCTGATACTTCTGTGACGCTTCCCATCCAAACACTGTGCTTTTTTCAGAAAATATTTGCGGGCAGCAATGGGGAAGAGTAGGTTTAGCATATTGGATTCCTGGCGAATGCAGCGTGACTGCTACGTAATCCTCAGTGTGACACTAACCTCTATACCTGCAGTAAGATGAACGCAGCATTTCTCTGCCTAGCTGAGTGTCGTGCATTGCTCTTTCATACAAGGCTTATTAATGCTGTAGGATATTCTTTTCAGATATATATATATATATATAAAAGAACAGGAGAAATAGAATCTACCTTCTCCATGTATTTTTAATACATGTTTTTAATAGGGCATCAGAAAAATGCACAATGTAGCTGCCAACGGGGCCTTAGTCACTTGCACAGCATAGCACAGAGGCCTTCTCTGCAGTTATAGGGAATTGTATTATTAGCGCTACTATTCATGATTTTCACTTAGCAATGGTTTTCACTTACGCATGTTTTTATCCAGAGCTCTTTAAGCCCTCACACAGGACAGTATTAACAGTGGCATTTTAAAGAACGAAGAGATGAGGAAGTTGGATGACTTGGGTCATTGTCATATGATGAGCCTGAAATAGAATAAGCATTTTGTAGGGCTCGTGACTTTTAATCCCGCGCGCAACTGGTCGGATATATAGCCTACCTCCTACAGGGCAAAATCTGACAGCAGTTTTGCTCATTTAGTGACTGGCCCAGACTGACTGACTCAAAAGAATCGTTGAAATCACAGTTATTGGACTCTGAATCAAAAATCAAATGCTGTCTTCTTCCAGCTCCCATGAGGTTTACAAATAAAGCTCTAGTTTTAACCTGTTCTGCAATTTTGAGGTTCTTAGTGCTTTTTTACAGAAATGACATAGGCAGGCAAGGAGCAGACAGAGGAAGGGAATTTCTCAGAAAGGATGAAAATCTGTTTGTGCCAGCATTTGGGCCATGAAAGTCTCAAAAACACAGTGAGCTGCATATGCCAGATTCAGCTGAGTTGTTTGGGTTTTTTTATTTCACTTTACCTGCCTCAAAATGGATAGTAATTCTTAGAAAAGTATGCTCAGCTTTGTCTGGAGATAGCACTCTGGAATATTTTTTACAGACCACGTTTTTCTCATCTTCAGTACTATGTATACATATCTATCGCTGTAATTGTGTTTTTCATTTAATATATATTTATTCTAGCTTGTTTAACTTTTCTAATTTGAACAGCATACACAGAACTTACAGCTCTTTCATCTAGTCTCAGGTCCCACTGATGAAAGATCTGTAATCGCTCAAGCCCCGGAGCATTCACCCTGGTTATTTCAAGTATATTTGTCTTTAGGTGCTGCAACCGCAACTAGTAAACTTTGAAGTCACTTTGGCTGTGTGAGCTGACTCACCAAATAATATGAAAGGACTTCTATTCGTGCATTTGCGCTCGCTGGAACATACTTATGTGTACAGTAATGACTAATGAAATAGAGAACACATTTGTTAAAGACAGCTTAATAGGAAAATATGATTTGTTCTTGGGGGGGGCTGTTATGATGCTAGAAACTGTGAGAACTAACATTAATTCATTAATATAATGACCTTTTCTTTTTCTTTATACACATTTTTATTCTCAGATGTGGTGTTTTTAAATATTGAAAAATATTATGAGCCTGAAACATGAGGTCCCGCTTTGTTGTATAAGCCTATTTGTGGCTGCCAGGGCGGGAAATAAACTTCTCTGAACATTCCTGAGTGCCTTGTGCTGTCCCCTTTAACAGTGTCTCTCAAATCCTGTTAATGCAGAGATTGCTTAGGTTTTTGGAAAACTGTTCATGGAGCACCTTGTATAATACAGCTATAAGGTTTTAATTCATAAACAGCTACAACGAAGTTAAGCTTTGAGTGGTCACTCTCTTCCCTTTTTCAAGAATGTTTTAAGATTATTATTACTTTTATTTGTGTTTCCTTTGCTTTACTGATTACTTCGAAAACAACAACAAAAAAAGTGACCGTTTTTCAGGTCACCGTCATGCTAAATGACTACCTGTACTGCAGAGGCCACAGGTTGACAAACACCTCTGAATGGTATCTAACACTGACCGTTACTGAAGATGCGGTCCCGGACCAAGTGGACCTTTGGTTGGACTGAAGTGGTAGTTCAAATGCTCTTAAAGCAATTTAAGAATGCTAAACTGATTAAAAGCTATTTGATCAATATCTTACAGCTATTGACTTGTAAAAGGTCCTCTTTCATCGCTCACTACCATTTTCCCAGAAGATCTTTAAATAGATCTGAAAATCACATTTTACTTCAAATTGCCTGTGCAGGGGAAAAAAAATAAAAAAGGCTTCCAGGCTGTAGGCCATCATTCATGAGCACGGCTCAGCATCCTGACACTTCTGCGGTGCTGGCTTACAAGAAATGTGGAACCGCTGAGATGCTGAATTCTTTTCACAACACGAAATGTTTAGACTGCTAGGAAAGAAAAAAAGAATAAAAATAAGGGAACTGGTGTGGGAGTGCGCAGGGAACTCCATATAGAAAGAGGAAGTATCGTGTGACTGATCAGGAAATGGGTACAAAGCATCTGTTTTGGTAGTATTTTCACTTGTTTTGGGGGCATTTCCATAGAGAACTGGAATCTGGCCCTGCGCGTAGGTGTGACTTCACTCCGGAGCGAAAGGCACTAATTTGGAGCGAAACACAACAGCTGTCAGCATGAGCGCATAGCAACGCGGCACAACAGCCAACGGCAGGTCCTGCGCAGCACAGCATCCCATGAAACTGCAGAGTGTTGGAGAGCCGTTCTGGGCTGCAAGGGTCACAAACAACACTCTAACTTCTATAAAAAGAGAAAGCTATTTTCCTGGTTGTCTTTTCTGGCCGGAATTGGTTCTCTTTTGCCTCCAAAACCTCTGGGATACAGTCTCGTCTGCGCTACAAAAACTCCAGGCGAGTACGCAAGGCAGCAAGGTGCGAACACGATGAAAACCCTTTCTGGTCCTGCCTGCCAAGGCACTTCTTCACCATGCACAGATGTGACAGGAGAGAAGTTTAGCCCTCATCTTTCCATAAACATTGGCTGGTCTGGAGCACACTGCCAACCCTTGTGATGTCAGGGCTGTTTGCTCCTTTGGTTTTGTCACGTGATTTATTTTTTTTTTTTCCCCAGAAGCCAAGTCCAAAACCACGACCGTTTTTCTTGTGTAAAGTGAAGTTCTGCTTATGCGTTAGCTCTTGAGCAAGCTGTTGTTAGTCAGATCTTTGCTGAGTTGTGGGGAGGGTAGTGTAATGCCCTCAATGCAATGAAGTAATTTTTAGAGGAAGTCCTTGTATGCACAATTTATTCATTGTTTTGGAAGACTTCAAATAGCATTTCCAGGGGGACCAATTCAAATTCCAGATTTAGTTTTCCTTATTCAGGCATTCCTCAGTCAGCTGGGAGGCAGAGGCAAGCTTGGATATACTGGTGCAAGTGGGCAGCACAGAAAGCTGAGACAAAATCCCTGACAGAGGGTGTTTTGAACCTCCCCTTCCAAGGCAGAAATGTAATGCTCCTACAGAGTTGTGAAGGGACTGAAATAATTGAAAGATATATTTCAAGGGCTGTCATGGTAAAGCTCCTGAGCAATGTACTCAGTGTGACGCAGAGCCAGGCAATTATTTGGAGGACACTATTTGCCATTGGCTTTACCCTCTCTGGAGAATTAAACTGCTCAGCTTAAATGATTTCAAACATGGTCCATCCCCATTTGCTAAGCAGATCATATTAGTATACATTTGTCCTGGATCACAGTGTAGCAATAGTGACAGGGCATAATTTTCTGCACTGCTCCCTTGCTCTTCTTTTGCAGCTTTGTTTTTCTTCTACCTTCTTTCCATCCTTTCCACGGTTCCTTGGAGTGATCTTTTTTTCTTAGTCCGCTCCTGCATTTCACTTTCTCTGCTTCCTCAGGCCTTTTTTTCTTCCTGGCTGCTGCGAGTTGAAAAGGGCACTCTGAAAGTAACATCATCAGCTACAGTCACTTTCAGAGGGACATCGTCAGTTCAAAGTCATCTTCAAAATTATTTCAAGTGAAACAGATCACTTTCCCACATTTTCATTTCACAGACTGGAATCAAATAGAATATAGAAAACTGTGCACAGTTTTGGCCACCCACTTCAAGAAGGATGTCAAGAAACTAGAGAGAGCCGTAGTGGAGGGCCACCAGTATGTGCACAGGACCACTGAGGAGAGGCTGAAGAGCTGGGCCTATCTAATCTGATGAAGAGGAGGCCAAAGGCAGTTGAACAGCAGCCTTGACTTCATGACAAGTTGCTACAATGACACCAGATCCAAACTCTTCTTTTAAGGGAAGGATAATGTAAACCAACCTGAACAGTTATGGTTATTCTGACATAAATTAAATACTCATTAATACCTTTAACTCTTGCTTTAAACTGAATGTATTTCACGCGGTGTCCCTTCAGCTTTTACTGCCTTTCAAAGCTCTGTGTGCTTGTGGGCGCTGGAAGATGTACAGGCAGAGCACAACGCTGAGAGCCTGGCAAACGCGCCCAGCCAAGCAGAACCTGTAGTTTCTGTGGTTAAAAGTCTGTTCCAATTCTGGTACATCTGACAACAGACGTAAGAGGAAAAAGTTTGTGCAGACAGAGAAGTATCTCTGTTGCCCAGTCAGGCTGCTCCTGAGTTACAGTTTGACTCTAAAGTAGATGATCTTATATTTCATCTTAAAGGATATATATAGACCCCAGGGCATGGTAGGTCGCCCTCTATTAGAACGTATATTCTCGGTTCTACAAACCAGTGTATTTATTTTTAGGTAGGCAAGAAGCCTCCTTAGTTTTAGTGAGATGATTCACATCCATGTGTTGATACATACATATGTTTATAGAATAGAAGTTCTTTATTTGTTGTTTCAATATTTATGCCTTTTCTCTGAGTTATTCTATTCAAAATCTTTGGGTTTGCTTGTGGGTTTTTTTCTTCTTTTTTTTTTTTTCTTTTTTTCCTGGGGCTGTCCACAGGCATCCAATGCTTTTGGTGAAGAGGTGTTTCTTTTACAATTGCCAATTCCTTTTTACGAATAATTTCACTTGTTTTTACTGGGACGCTTGAAATATCTTGTTTAGGACATAGGTTGCAAGCCACAGTCTGGCATTTGCTACGGTTACTTTTAACATACTCGCAAACTTAAACTTTTGTGCAGCTATATTAAAAGCAACAGCAATTTTCCATCTGTTTTAATTTGCAGTAAATGAGTTTATGCTGCTGTGTTTTAGGCAGACAAGAGCTTGTTTTCTTCAGTAATTATCTCCAGACAATGCAGTTTGAGTGATGTGCTAGGTTAAATGAAAATGATAGCGTTATCTCAGGTAAACTAAGCAATTTCATTCCAACATATTAAAGTCTGATTATAACAAAAGGGTTTGAATTCATTTCCCTAACCACTGAACTGATATTCACAAATTGCCTTCTGAAGTGTACAGTGACAAAGCGGATATCAGTATGTCCTTGAGACTATAGAAGCTATCAAGGAACATTTGGCTGTTGACATCATTTAAAGTTAATCTTTGTCATACTGGTGACTGGGATCACACCCCTTACTCCCCTGGTTGCTGAGAAGAGGGAAGGTTTTGGGCCTTTAATGCAGTCATAGACATGGGTCACTGCTACATTTTAGATGACAAAAGTCTGCAACACAGGTTTTTCTTCACATGGACAGAAGCCTTCTGTCTCCTGTGTAGGAGCTGGAAAAGCAAAAGGTTTCTTTGAGGAAGTTTTCCCCTCTTTCCTAAAGCAATCAGTCTGGGGACAGCCAGCTCTCTGCCTATGGCCTTGAAAGGTAATTAGAGGATAATGAATAGCAAGTCTTAGTTAGCCCTTCTCTCTTCTAACACATATTTGACTCAGATTATTTGGATCGGTGTGAAAAGCACTAAATGTCTCCTTGGTTAGGCTGTTCTGTTATCAGGTCCCTTTCTGCTGGGTGATGGTAAGAGCTGATGAATCCAGATGTGCTGCTGTGTGGTACCCTACCTTGGTTAGGGTTCTGCCTCCCTGGACAACTCTCACACTTTGAGGATTGTGGTCACACAGATTTCTCTTACGAAATATATTGGAGAAAAATACAATACAGAGAGACCTTGCACTTAAGTTACAAAAGACAAAATATTGTCTTTTTTCTTTGTAAGAAAGCAATATGGGCACGTTCCCAATTTCAAGGTCACCTTTAGAAACAACAGAAAAAAATACAGAAAGATTATAGTAGCTGAATAATTTCTTTTTTTCTGTGGGGGCTTCATTCAATCTGGTCTTTATAATGTTGGGTTTTTTAATAACCACTTCTTTAAGTTTATTTCAATGCCTATAAAATACATAGCAATAGTTCTTGGGCAGGAGCCAAGCAATCCAAATGAACGTCCAAGAGACTCCTGATACTCAGCTTCTCTTCAGTGCCACATTTTCCAAGAGCTTTTCTCTATTAATCTTGCAACAACCCATGCTTCTGTGTGATTTATTGCTTAGCTGAATAACTGCACAAAAGGGTTGTGGATGATGCCCCTCATACCGCTCTTCAAAAGTATAACAATCTGCTGTAAGGCCTGGAGTTCTTTTCACTGGCAAGGCTCCGGTTAAAAGGGCTTTCCATTAGGTCTTGCCAGCCAAGATGTGGGTCCCTGCTGGGGAGGAAGGACCTCAAACAGAATTAGAGCTGTAGTTTAGATACCGGTTGGAAAATACATTGCGGTGAAGGAAATGTTAGGGCAAGAGAAAAGGTCAGATCTGGATATCCTTCTGGCACCTGGGAGAGCAATGCATGTGGTGCTTCCTCATCACTCTCCTCTTTTCTCCTCTTTTTCACTCTTTTCTATCCTGTTACCCTCTTTTACCTTCACCTCCCACCACTGCACCAGTGTAGCAGTTCCTCTAGAAATCTCACCTACTGCAACACTCTGGAAGGAAGTCCTCCAGGGCCCTGGCTTGGCTAATTTGATGCTGGCTTCCTTCATCATATGCTGTGGCATGTCAGGCAGCAGATTTATAACTCAACAGAACAAGATGCAAATGTAAAAAAAAAAA
>VWZZ01005582.1:85411-105415 GCA_013399095.1 Psophia crepitans
TCTTCCTTCCTTCCTTCCCTCCTTCCTTCCTTACTTCCTTCCTTCCTTCCTTCCTTCCTTCCTTCCTTCCTTCCTTCCTTCCTTCCTTCCTTCCTTCCTTCCCTTTTCTTTCTTTCTCTCTCTCTTTTTCTCTCTTAGTAGTGAGTTTCTAGTCCTCATGGGTAAATAAGATCCAAACAAACTCTAAAGTCTCAAATGAAAATAAAAATCCACCATTTTAAAGTTCAAGTGCGGGAGGAAGCGAAGAAGACAGAGAAGAGAGGGCAGGTTACCTCACGAATGTTGCATGTCTGAGATGATAATACGCTGTCTGATGTTGAAATGCTGGTTTGAATGAGTGCTACAGATGTAACAATGAGAAATAGTATTTGTGAAGCGGACTTGGTTTAGAAAATACTCTGGTTTGTATCCTGCAGACAAAATGAGTGGGAAAGATCCCAAACAGCTTTGGTAAAACTGGTTGAGTAAACACCGTAGGTCTCATTATTGTGATGAAAGTCATGAATACAGACCTATTCAGTATGAAGGTCAAAAATCAGAAACAGTTCAACTCTTGAACTGCCGCATTTTGGGTGAGGGACAGCTGCTTTCCTCCTGGTGTGAGCAGTGTGTGGCACAAGTACACGCTTGCGGCTCAGACTACAGTGAACCTGTGCTGGGCAGGCAAGTGGCACTGCCAGCTCGATTGTGAAATGCTGTGGTGAATTGAATCGAGTAGACAGGAACAGAGGACTGGAAATTAAATGTCTGCTAATGTGAACAGCATTGCAAACATGCTTTACATCCCAAAAATGCTTTACATCCCAAAATTATGAGTCCAGATATTGTCCCCAAGTTATAAAATTTGTTTACACACCATTTTTAAATAAAAATAAATAATAATAAATTTGTTCTTCTTGCTTTCTGGTTTCAGAGCCTCCAGGTGCTTCAGAGCCTCACATTTTCTCTTCGGCCACAGATATGAAACACCTAAACACCATTCCCAGTCTCCTAAGTCAAGCAGGTAGGTATATGCAAAGGAAACTTGAAATATCATGAGACTTATCATAAAGCTGCAAGAATTGGCAAGGCTGCTATACACATGGCACTGCAAACTAGATGCATTAATTATCACGTGTTTTTGAGCTTTGTTTAGATCCAAGTTATTAAGAACAATATGAGATAAATTATGTGGAAAACTGAGAGCTGCTTCTTGCTAACATCGTGTCTTGACCTCAGTGAATGTGTGAAAATGCTGAAAGCGTTGTAGGGATGGTTTCCCACCTCCTGTGATTTGCCTGTTGCATGGGCACTGGTGCAGGTAGGGCATTTCCTCTCTATGGATTAAGAACTGGTGAAGCTCAGATGAAGGCCAAGCCACCTGTGAAAAATGGATAACAATGTCTTTTCTGCTATGCCACTCAGCAATTCCAAATTATCCAGTGGTAGAAACAATAGATGGAGGGCCATTGTTTCTGTTTCCATTTACTTTGCAAGTCCAATGGAAGAATTCTATAAATGTTAGCCATGGCTGGAGTCTGTAGGCAATTCACACACTTCTTTCAAAGGTGACAGGAGGCTTAGGACAACTGCTCCTTCCTTAAGACAGAAAAATCTTTGATGAAGCTTTTAAGGATCATAGAATCATAGAATATCCTGAGTTGGAAGGGACCCATAAGGATCATCGAGTCCAGCTCCTGGGGTCCCGTTGGGATCATTTGGAGAACTTATTTTAAAATTGGTTTCTCGTGGTTATATCCTGTCTTTTCTTTCTCCTCATCCTCTGACCAAGGAATTATTTTGGCTGTTGCAATCATTCCCAAGGACACCCAATTTTGTCATGTAAACACAGCACAAAATGACCGAGTCATAAGACGCACTCTGCTTGGGGCTGGGAACCGAAGAGTTCGACCTTTTGCTTCAAAGCAGTTTAAGTCCTCTGGCGTAATCAAGAACCAGTATGTAACTAGAATACAAACAAACTATTTTATCCTGACTGAGGGGATTATGCAGGTGCTAAGCAAGATTACGTTTGATTGCTGTTGTAGAAACCCAGGAAGAAACATGGCTTTAACCCTCTAATGGCATTTTTTACAGATGCCGAAGAATTGGCTAGGAAGTTTGCCATGGTAAAGCAACTGGGTTTGAGTCATGTTCAATTAACTGATATGGTGAAGTAGTTGTTAAATGCTTCTTAGGTAGAACCACTGGAAAACATTTAAAAATCAAAGGTGAGTTAAGACGTTACCCTAAGCGTCCCTGCCCAGCCAGACAGTGCAATCTCACCTTGAAGGAACAGTTCAGGGCACTTGTGTCGTGGCAGAAGAGCACTTAAAGTTCAGTCACCCCGGTCCTAGGTCCCAAAGTGCTAAACCATGATCAACCCAGGTAAGGAAAAGAACAGCACTCCCATCCCATTACCACCAGGAAATGGCCCCTAAATACTATATTTTTAATTGGGTCATTCCCCAGACCTGGTTTCATGTGTAGGCAGCTCTTGACCTAACTGAGAGAGCAACAACTTCTGGTAGGGAAGAGATGGCAGGAACGAGCAGAAGGGACATTGAGAGCCCTCACACTGCCTGTGCAGCTGGCAGGGGGGTAAGGGGGGGTGGTCACTGGCCTCCTGTGGTTCAGGCAGAAGAAAGCACTGCTCAAATTACTTAAATCAGTGAGGCTACCCTGTGTGAACTCCCATATTTTAGAAACAAGTATATTATGGCTATAGCTAGCCTTTTCTTAGGATTCAACATAACCTGCAATGTTCACGCACCACAGTAAGATCTCACAAAGGAGTGAGAGTATTTAGTTAATTAAATATATTTCTAATCTTGTTTCATAAAAGTTTATCATCTAGATCAGTATTTAATTTCTATGCATAGAAGCCAAGACTGGTTATAGGTCAGGGGAATTAACCAGGAGCATTAAGCGTTCAAAATCAAAGTGAGGAAGTGAAAGATTTCCTCCTAATGGGGACAGAGGCTTCTGGGATGTTTCCCACGGGGACAGTTACAGAAATGGCAAAGACAGCAGGAAGAAAATCCCCAAACCATTCAAGGGAAATCTGCCTCAGGATCTGACAGCTACTTGTCATGCTCGGAGGAGTTTATGTATACTGGGACATTTGCACTCTGTAGACACAGAATTTTTGGGGCATTTTTTTTCTTAGCTTAAATGCAGTTCTAATATGTCATCCAACCACAGCACCCACAGTCTAAGTTAATCTGACACATTTTTTGTTTGTAAATAAGATTTGAGCTTATGATAAGACAAAGAGAAGTAAAGACAAACACAGCATAAACCCTTCCACATCCCCCCCAAAACAAAATCCCAAGACAGAAAAGAGACAGAATAAGAAGGGGGGGTGTGAGCTCGACATACTGAGTTCATGCTGTCTATGCTGTACTTTCTTTCTTACAAAACTCACAAATCTCCTCCTGTGCAATGCTCGTGTCCTTGGTCCTGCTGTATACAGACCAGGGGTCACCGAGTTGCCGTTTTTGCCCTCGAACGTATTCTCAGGACTCTCACTGGTAGCTAACGAGAGCTCTGTTCGCGCAGCTGATCAATGCCGAAATGTGGCTCACGTCCTATTACACGTATCTGTTATAATACTTTTGTTTCTCCTTATTATGGCACGGCATAATTCCTCAGGAGCCTTTGTGCAGCACATTGGGCACTGCAGCCATCCTGCACTCAAGTGAGCTGTTGTTGCTGTTGTTGTCGTCGTCGTCGTTGTCCAGCAAACGCTCAGTGGGTGAGAGCTTACGTCTTGTTCTGACATGAAAAACATCCTTCAGCTGAGCTTGGCTTGGGGACAAAGCACTTCAGCCCTGCAGAAGCAGCCTCCCGCAGAGACCTCTGCCTGCTCCCCCTGCCCTGGCCCCGCTGCCTGCCCTGCCGCGCGCTGCCCGTACCTGCCTCCTCGCCGCCCCAGAGGGGCCTGGGCTCCGGCTTGGGCAGCGAGTCTCCCTTGCTGTGGGGCTCCTTCGCCTGAAAAACAGAGGGAACACATCAGGTCACGAGAACTTCCTATTGTGCTGGGTTATTACTTTACAACGCTTTAGACCAAAATTATTTTCCATCCAAAGAAAATGTGTCAGGCAGCAGCGCAAGGACCCTCTCCAGCTGTTTCCATAATCAGGGGCAAACTTACGAGGTGCCAGGTACTGTGATCTTCCAGAAAAGAAACGGGCCCTGCACTTTTACCGTACTTGCAACTGCATTTTCCATTCAAAGTGTGCGTGCTGATTTTACACCCGTGGACCAGATGGTTAACCCTGTTCTCCCGCCCTGGCCCTGCTCAGAGAGAGAAAGGGAAAGGCAACGGCAGCCCCAGCGGGGCTGTCTTCTGACATGGGGCTGTTTGCGGAGAGCCGCTTTGCCTGCTCTTTCACCCAGGGCAGGGAGACCCTTAGTGGGGACGGCGTTTGGGGTAAGGGATGCATAGGTGTAACCCCTTCACATGTCCTTGGCTATCACCAGTGGGGGAGCTACACACCCCTATTGCCCTCCCTGATTAACACTTCATCCTCATCCCTGCTCTTACGGTACATCTAACTGCTTTCCTGCTGGACCTCTCGTATTCACACAAGAGGCTTGGATCAGAGCTGCACATGCATTTGGGAGAACTGGGAGTGTGACTGTCCTCTGGCACCACCTTCATAAGGGCACCAGCCACTGACCTCAGTGGTCCTGCTTCTGGGGGATAAACTGAGAGTGAGGGTGAAGTCAGTCAGCAGGATTACACATTTGAACCCTGCCTTTCCCAAAGTGCTTCCCAGACTCTCCATCCCACTGAAACACTGCATCCAGCAGCAGGATGGGAAGCAGCAGTCTAACAGAAAATAAGGTGCTGCAGAAGAACAAGTGAAACAATTCCCACTGGAATCACTGCAGAGGCTTTTGGTAAAAATTTCTTGTGTCCAAAGACAGGAGAAATTTTCTTGCTAAAATCAAAACTTAAGTACTTCTTCATACAGATGCATTGTTCCCAAAGTCTGCAGTCCTGAAGGATTAAAGACTGTCAGCGTGAGTCTGGGGCTCTGGTGAGTCACTCAAATAGTTTTCAACTTTGATGTTCTTTGTGCTTTCAGTTTAACAAATGCTTTCCTTCAAAAAATTCCCAACTCAAACGACAGCTTCACCCACCATTACACACACTCCAAACAGGTGTGAAACTAGCTGCAGGATGCCCAAGACTGTAAAGAATTGAAAAGGTGGCTCACTTTTCTAATGGCATATGTCTATCTCTGTCCAGGAGATTAAGTACATGATGAATAACAGGAAAGAAACAGGAATTCTGTACAGCCACTGTTTTAGCTACTGTAAAACTCCGTGGTTAGAAAGCCACAGGGATTGTAGGAAATAAGCAGCACGGGAATAGAAAGCAAGTGTGGGACAAAGGGAGGGAAGTAGAGAAAGTGCTTAGTTTGATGCATTCCAGGCAGAACTGTGATTATACCCAGAAGAATACATGCTCAGAAATCACAGGGAGAAGCATTTAAGAAAAAGCACACGCTAGACATGGATCTGTCCCTACAGAAAAACACACCTTTACATATGTGCAAAGCAATATATGGCAGAGCCACGGTGTCAAGGACAGACGTGTAATGTCCGCAACGTCCACAAGCAATAGAAGGCTGAATGCTGAAAGCTGCAAACCCTGAGCTCTGTTCCTTAACAGAGTCCAGTAAAATGGGGAACTCTCAGTTCACCTGCCAAGAAACAAGAGGTGCCGCAGCCAAAGTTCTGCAAAGGTGAAGGTCTGGAAAGCTGTACAGAGTATTTTCTGACTGAATGTGACACAAATAGCAACAATATTTTGGCCCTTTTAGTGGCCCCAGAGCTATGGTGATTGCCACCTTGAACCACATGCGAGACCCAAGGAAGCAAATTTGTGCTAAACAGGTACTAGAGAGGAACAGAGCAGAAGGGAGGCCACTGCTACTAAAAGCAACGACTCCCAGGAGTATCACACACACATCCCTCCATCACCACATGCACACACAGTGTCCTGAGTGTGCAAGTGAGGGCAATGGAGGCTTTTGTCAAAGGGCCTGAACCCCCAGTTTATCCATCAACCAAGAGTAGCACTGGGTCAGAGTGAAGCCACGCATTTGTGCCTGCTGACAGAAGGAGGGTTCACAGCAGAAGCCTGGAATTGTGCTGACGCTGCAGCAGCATCACCCTTGTGTGTCTCACCCGGGTTAATGCCAGCAAGTCACAGAGAAGACAACCACCTCTCTGCCCTCCAGAGCATGCCGGTCTGTGAGATGACAGCCAGTAACACTTCTGTATCTCGCCGCAGTGACGGGAAGGTAAAAACCTTAAATCTTGTGAAACACAGGGAACACCAGGGACGGAAGTCACACAAACAGGTAGGAAATCCAGTCTGAAACAGCTTGAGGACCTCCTATACCATGAACTATGCCCACTTTAATTGTACATCACATTGCTAACAAACATATCTATTCCAATAAATTTGGTCCTCCATCATTTTTCTCCTTTAATTGCTTCACAGTTATCTGTGTTTACAGTGGCACTTTAAACACACCTTCCATTTTTATGTCTATATGCTGTCATTTCAATTGAGGTTCTCAAAAAGTGAGGCATTCTTAAGGGGAGCCCACTTGTTATTGCATGCAGGATGTTTCTTTTGTATATTTTCCTGGATTATTGTCATAGACTACCCATTCAACTGAATAATCTGTTCTCCGAATATGGGAATTTCACATAAAGTATAGGTGTTGTTGATTCTTAAGTCATAACATGTGAAAAAAAGTACAAGGCCACCATATCCACAGAATAAAAAATGTTTTGCTGGTTCTTTTTTAAAAAAGCTATTTTTCCTCTTTATAATATTTGCACTGAACAAGTTCTGCTTTTTACTTGTGACAGTGAATACGCTTATCATGGTGCTTGCAAAACGCAGGATTAAGTCTGCTTCCTAGCTGACATTGCTCAAGCCTAAAGTTCAGTGAGGGGAAAGGAGGCAAATCATTTAATACCAGCGGCCAAGTCTTTGTGCTAGCTGAGTACACTTAAGCCACAGCAGATAAGACCTCAACAGGTCAAATATTTTAAAACAATATCCATACAATAGTGATTTGGTGTAGAAAACAGCACATTCTTTCATTCTGTGAAGCACAACTTCTCCCTTCCCCCACTTCTTGTACTCTGATACTGTGACCCTGAAAGGCCAGTTGCCCTGGTAAGTGGGACTGATCCCACTAAGCCTTGCCCTAGGAGTCAGCTGTGGAAAACTACAGCCTCTGATTTGCAAGAGGTAAACCATGGTAGAGGATCTATCTTCAAAAGAGACATTTAAAGGCACTAAACTATGTTTTGGGATTACTCCAACCTCAGTGCCATTGGAAGAAGGTGAAGGGAAGCAGAAGTCAGAAGTTCATGTCAGTGCAAGCAATACTTGACTTGAAATACTTTCACTAAAATTCAGTGCTTTATATATTTTGTGCAAACATGACATTAATTGCATGATCCTGCTTTTTCTTATTTTAGAAACAGTAAAAGACAGCAGTCATTATAAATGCATAATAAAATAGCAACTACATCACTTCTCTACTCCTTTTGAACCTGGCACAAAATTCTCTTCAGCTGCAGCACCTCTTGATGTGTCCTCAGCTTGGAGCCTGCCCGTAAAAGAAAGACTGGAAAAGAGACAAGGTAGGCAGACTGGTTGCCTGTTCTTGCAAAGGTTGGTGTAGGCCAGGGAATGGGAAAGGCTGTTGAAATTCAAGTATTTCATGAGATACTCTGAAAAACCTCTTCTTCCTCATGGCATTCAGCATGGGCATGGTTGAGGGCATCCAGACAGTCATACAAGTGCCTCCATCCCATCGTTCGAGCCCCAGAGCAGCTGGAATGTGGGGTCTCCATTCCTCCACTGCGCACAGCGAGGTCCATGGGGAGATCTCCCCACCAAAAAGGGAGAAAGGAGACAGCATAAAGAAGACCTGTTATTCTTCGAATAACAATGTTAGTAAGGCAGGTAACACCTCTGCTCTAGAAATGACCAAAGACTCTAGTGCATGTGCTTTTAGTGGGACTACTGCTACGTTAAGCATTTAGCCAGTCCTCACCTGCTCTGCTGAACCAAGAGCCAGAGAAACGTGATCCGCTTTATTCATTGCAAAGGTGATTTAAACTGTGAAGCCTAATTTACACATCAACATTGTTAATTATTTCATTGCTGAACATCTTAACAGAAAGAGCTCATTAATGACTGCATATTCTGTTCACTTGAAAGGACATCAATACCAACAGTGGAAGCTGAATACATTATCTAGACTAAATACCACAGCCGCTTTGTATTAAAAGAAAAGATGTTGCTCACAGATACCAAATGATACTCATTTATTAAAGTTATCTGCCTTCACTGCTGCTTTGTGGAGTCCTGTAGATGATCTACCTTATTCAGCAAGACACTGCCTTGGGATCCAACATATTTTTGGTACTAGGGTGACAATGAATATCCTGTTTTCACTTGAGGTTCTCAATTATCCAAATAAGTCACTGAATTCTTTATGACACTGAACATATTCAATTTTACAGTTTCATTCCTGTAGACAATCTCTTCCAATGAAGACAATATCAGGATGTGACAGGGCTGAGCCTACATGAGCTCTGTGTATCGTTTTTGTGAGATGTGCACCTAAAGTGCAAAGATTCATAGAGTTGGTGATGTTAAAATGTCTATAGTCAGGCTTTAATGCTAATTAGTCATTGCAATGAATTGCCATCCACGTTCCTCTTGGTGCAACTGCTTCAGCACCGCTGAAGTCTCAGTGGTGTTATCCCAGCCACGGCCCTAAGCAGCTGCCAAAAGACTAACGCCCTGCCCAGTGCCCAGGAAGGGCTGCCACCACTTCTGGTGACCACAGTTATCTGCAGCTTCTGAAATGAGAGTAGACTGGACTGCTCGGTGCTGGTGTTCAAAGCAGGAACCCCAGGTCAGTCTGAAATCTGAAGTTGCCTAGACCAGGACATGGCTATTGTAGCTTCTTACTGGCAGGTTCTCCCAGGCTGGCCGTGAAAGAATATTCAGAATTTTACATAGATGGAGCTCCAAAAGACATGAGGACTCCAAGCTCTGCCTATGGTTGGAACGCTCTGATGCAGATATTCATAAAGCAAGCGTGACCTGCAGTAGATTTGATTATGCTGTGATCAAGTCAACTTGAAGGGCCATAATTAAGTGAGCTGCAAGTTGAGAGAAGGCCATTGTCTGCGTTTCACATGCTGCAGTACTGTTTCTCCAGCTTCTATGTTTATCCACACAGCGCTCTGCATCTTTGCACAGCATCTCTGCAAGGGGCCCCAGTCCTAGGCACAATGGACTGCAGGATCCCAGAGCTGCAAGCAGAGCTCTCCAGCCTATTACTGGCATAAACACACAACATGTATGCTATTTAAGATGACTGTCTACGTTTTTGTTCTTTTCTGGGCCTCAGAAGGACTTGACCTATACAAAGTCCCAAATTTCTGTTAGAAGTGTCAGAAACCATATGCTGTGTAGACAGGCATCTCGTGGTGTCCTAATGGAGATCATCATGATTTCTGGAGAGATTTGCAGCCAGGATGACCCAAAACACAATCCTCACTGGCCCCTGCACTGTTCCATGGATGAAAAGAGCATGCATTTATTTTTTCCTCCTCTTTTGATCAGTAATAGTAACCTCATTCCCAATCCTCACCCTTCAACTTCTCTCCTGCTACACTGCTTTGCAGATGGGCTGATCTCTCTTTAATGAGAGGTGTAATTTTTCAAGACCCAGAGATAAGACTGCATGCTCCTGTATGAAAAATGGCTCCCTTAGTAAGATGGGAAAAAGTCTGGACTGCAGCAGCACAGGCAGGACCTGTATTTATTTCTCTCTCAGGAGAAGAGGGATGACTAGCTTTGCAAAATACATTTTTTTCTCCAGAACAGCCACAATATAGATACCCCAGTGGGATTTAAAGTATTCTTTCCCAAGAAGCACCAAGAATGACAAGAATAATGTTCTTCAACTGCATTACTGATTTTTTTCAAGTAATTTTCTAACACATCTTTGCTTTATAACAAAAAAGCATTTGGCATAGTTGCTTGCTATTGGAAAAAAAAATGTCCTCCATCCATAAAACAAACCTTTTATTCAGGGTGCAACTTTAATTTTCAATAAATATTGTGGCTTTGCTTGGCAATTGTCAAATTGTGGGAGACCTTTTTATTTATGACAATGTTTTGTTCTACTAAGATTATCAGAGAAGGGAGAATCAGATACTATTGCTGCCCTGAAAACTCATAGAAACTCATAAGATTTTGTAAAACTTGCAGCTGATCAGTACAGGTCCAAGCTATTTGTGAGTAGCTTCCACCTCACCTGCAAAAACACAATCCTCTTCCAGAGCTTCCTTGACCATTGCCGCCTGACAGAAAAAGCATCTGTCTGCTGGGTTACCTGTATTTTCCACGTGTTTTTGAACTGAGCGGACCATATCCCAGCCAGAAGCCATGCTGAGGGGCATAACTGAACAATACTTTGTGAATCACAGCTTTTGTGATTCATTGCCTTCAACAGTGCACACCTGAGCTGTATTTAATGATGTTGGGAAACAGATCTGTGTGAATGCAACCGGCTGATGTAACATACTGAAGGACTGTGCCGTTGCTTGCAGGACAGGCACCCAGGGACAAAGAAACTGCAAACCTACAGCACAGCGTAAATGCTGCATCGGACAGATACCGATTCATTATGGCATGCTGCAGCTACATCACCCACTTGGTTGCCCAAAGAGTCCTTCCTCTTGTATAAGCGAAGTCATGGGGGGAAGGGGACTGCAGCAGTGAAAATCAGCACTTTTCTTCCCTACACCTACACAAAATTTCACCTATGCTCTATCTACAAAAGAACTGTGCCAGTCCAAATAATGCACATAAATTTTGTGTAATAAAGGCCTTTTGGATTGCTCATTAGCAAGCAGCCAACAGCTTTTATTAAGTGGTGAAAATAAGAAACCATTGAATAGACAATTAAAAATTAAAAAAAAAAATTCTGGTACAGTATGATTTTGAAAATTCATTGAAGCCAAAATATTAGATCCAAGGCTCCTTACCTCAGATTTTGAAAGCGGTTGAATTAGGATTCAAATTCATATCTGTGTTTTGCTCCACGGGGCTAAATAGGAATGCAGAGGCCAAACCATGCTGAATGGACAGGAAATTCAGGTGCACGTGTGAATTTGGAGTTACAGTCACAATGACTGTAGAGCCAGACGTAGCCGGTACAATGTTCTTGTCTGATATTCTGCATAATGTAGTTACAGAATCTTGACAGGTTTGTTGCTACCTCACCCCCCTCACCTCTGGCGTCATGTCATTTCTGGTTTTGAGTTCAGGATTTCCAGTGATGAAAAATCTACCTTTTGTTATGTAAGTTATTTGTTCAACATTTTTTAAACTCTTATTCTTATTGATTGCTCTTGCTTGATCTTCCAGTCACAGGATGCTTTATGCCTTCTTTTTGAATAGCTTTTTGTCACGAGTAGCTGCTCCACCAGGGACGTATTTGTAAGTCAGAGTCAAGTTGCCTCTCAAACTCACTTTTGATGAAGTCATCGTAGGCTTTAACATCTCTCAGTGAGGGTTAAACAGTCTTGCATTTGGCACAAGGGAAAAACACACACAGTTCCTACAGAGTAGCAATGCTATAAATTTGAGGCCTTGCGGTTGCCTCACAGTAACATGTACCTACATCCTAAATCAAGTTCAGGAAAAAAATCACCCTTTAATTAACATTAGCTGTGTTTTCCAAAATAAGGAATAGTGTTACAGAAATGGAGCTTGTGTCTAGACTATCAAAAATACGATTAATTGCCCTTTTTCTTTTTTTCTTTTGATTTTAGTAGATCAACCTAAAGAATAGAATAGAATAGAATAGAAAAGAATAGAATAGAATATAATAGAATAGAATAGAATAGAATCGAATCGAATCATTAAGGTTGGAAGTGACCTCAAGGATCATCTAGTCCAACCATCCCCCCACCACCTATTCCCCACTAAACCACGTCCCTAAGTACCATATCTAACCTTTCCTTAAACACCCTCAGGGATGGTGACTCCACCACCTCCCTGGGCAACCCGTTCCAATGCCCGACCACCCTTTCAGAGAAGAAATTTCTCCTCATCTCCAACCTGAACCTCCCCTGGCGCAACTTGCAGCCATTTCCCCTTGTCCTGTCACTAGCTATCTGCGAGAAGAGGCCAACCCCCAGCTCGCCACAACTTCCTTTCAGGTAGTTGTACAATTTAACTATCACAAACAAACTGGTGCATCATATTCTGCAACAGAAGTGATAAATTGTGCCTGAAATAATTTTGAGTGTGGAGTTTAACTCTCTTAGGTAACACAGTGGAGTAAAAAAGTAGCTGTATGCAGAGCTGATACAACACTCGCAGCAAATGAGGTATGTAGATTAGAGAGGACAGAGCTTCCACATGTTCGCAGGGTCCCTTGGAGCTGTGGATATCTTCCAAGGCTCACAGTATACTTCCCTATTTTCCAGGAATCAGCCTGAAAGTGTCATAAGACTGGACTTTCTGGTCTCTGCTGGCTCTAACCAGAGCAGAGACATTCAGTTGTACATTATCCCACTCTCATCCACAGAAAATGAGTGCAGGGAAATGAATGTTAACTGAATTTACTTCAGGTTTGGTTTAAGATTTGGGCAAAGGTTGGGGTCAGTTCTCACTTTGCCTGAACTAGTTCTCTGCCCTGGGTGTTAAAGCCTCAGAAATAATCAGTGACCCTTGCATGCTCCCAGCTTGCTTTGAACTGCTCCTGGCCTGACCAAGGAGCATTTTTCCATGGATGAGCAAGTGAGATGTCTCAGCAGCAAACACGTACTTACGGTGGTGGTTGTTCTCTGGCCGTTCAGTCACAAAGCACATATTGCCAGGGAGAAGACACTACTCAATTTTCCGTCACACACTAGCTGCACTTACTGTGTAGGCTGTTTACTGACCCTCTAGGCTATATCCTCACTCTGTCCTAGGCACTAGCATAGAAAACTACTTGCAATATTGTATTGATCTCTATGACCACTTATGCAGTGATGAATGCCTTCCACATGCCAGAAACAATTGATAATATGTGGCATCTTGAAGTACCAATCCTAAGGATGAATTGGATAATTATTATCTCCATTTTACAGCTGGAAAATGGAAATAACAGAGTTTGAAGACTTGTTCAAACTTAAATCTCAGTTCAAAGAATCTGGAATAGACTCTAGTTCCCAATCCTTCAATTAATTTTCATGATGAAGTGATATCTCCTAATACATTCTTACATAAGTACGACAATCAGCTTGCACATACAGTGGCTTTTACACTAATGAAGGAGCCATTTTTTCTGCACATTTTTTTTATGTTCATCAAACACTTGGGGATCCTTTTTTCAAGGCTTGTGGTTCTGCCATGTATTCAGACACGAAGAGACTGAACTCTGTTAAGAGAGACAGTGGATCTGAAATCCCACCAACAGGACTAACAAGCCCTCGAAACCCCCTGTATATGAGGGTTGCTCAGAAACAGGGGTGAATTACTCAGGAACAGAGCTAATTTTTTTTTTTCTGAATGATTACTTCTGTTGTAGCACAGCTCCAGGTCTTTGCAGCTTGGTGAGAGGAGGTGAAGGATAACGGCTCCGATTGTGCATGGGGCCCATGCTGAGCCAGCTGTGATTTGCAGCTGTTGAGAGAAACAGGAGCAAGTTATCTGAGCAGTACTGTGAGTCCCATAGGTCTTCCTTGGACTGGTAGTGGCCAGGTTTCCAGTTTGGGCCCCAAATGCCACCACAGCCTAACCCCTTTTACAGCCCACAGACCCGTGGTCTGTGCTAGCAGTGGTGGGGAGCTCTCCACAGACACCTTGATCCCTGCCTACAAGGACGCTGGCTGGAGCATCCTTTAATCTTCTCTGAAACACAGATATATTTCTAAAGGAAGAGGAGCAGACATGCTTGACTGAAGGACAGAAGGTGAGGATGGAGGAGGTGACAAATACTTTGACCCATGAGTAGCAACCACACAGTGCACCCATCAACTGTCCTGCTGCATCGAGACTCCCATTTACATTGCCTGGGATGTACATATCCTGAAGAAGCCAAACAGCCCTAGCTATATGGGCAGCTTTGATGTCCTACTAACTTTGAAGTGTTGATATTTTCATAATACTGCAGTTTAGTGTTGTGACAGCAAGATCAAGCACATATTTTTATAAGAAAACAATTATCTATTGTGCATGAATTGACATGCTTTACTTAGGTTTGGTAGCTTTTTTCTTAGTACCTGATTGTTCTCCCTTTCATTTTCCCTGCTAAGGAATCATTTGACCTGAAAATACAAAGGAAATGAGGCTGGTTAGAAGCAAAGAGTTTTTGGAGTGTCACTGTCTACCTGTGCTATACTTTAAATCATATTTCCATTAATTTCTGACAGCTCAATGACATAGTGAGGAACTGATCCTGTTCTCTGTTTAAGACAATGGAAAATCTCACTCCGTCTTCAGGGTTCACCTCCTGGGGAAAAGAAAAATGAAATGACACATTCTAGCTGGCACAAGCAGTAGTTTCATTCACAGAGAACGTGAGAAATCAATTGACATTTTAGCTGCCTGACCTCTGTTACGAACATCTGCAGGGAAAGAAGGCAAAGTAGCAAAATGTGTCCTTTTTTTCCTTAGGTTCATTTAAGGTTGCAATGTTAGTTGCATGTGTTTTCAGAGGAAGAAATGAAGCGAAGCTTTATTTCTGTCATTACAGTTGAGCTGTACGGGGGATATAAATGGATGTCTACATAATGCCATTGCTGTCTGGTGTGTGTGTGTACGTGTGCAAAACTTGAAATGGAATTGTATGCAACTGTTACAAGCCCATGTTATCCTACACCCACATTTTGGAAGAGGTGGTTGAGGTGGAGTGATGCTAGCCTGATAATGAGGGCAGTGATTGTTGTTTGCCATTTAGAAACAGGAACAGAAACTGAAATTACTTGAACTGGCTACGTCAGGGGCGTGATCAGCTCTTACCAGTGAGTTCCTTCAGGCTCTCATGACAGGAGCCAGAAGTGACTGGGTTCACTCATGTAGGTTAGATGAACTCTGTGTGCAATGTATGTCCATTGCATCAGAGCTAGTCAAGGAGATATCCCCTACCTGCATGACAGCGGCTTGGTCCCGAGAAAGCTCCCAGCGCTGGGGAGCGTAATGGGGTGCTGTGCTCTGACCCCTGTGCCAGAAAATCTCCCATGATGTGAGTATGTGGCCACAGAAGCACTTGTGATATCTCATGAATGACTTCAGTATGGGCTCAGCTAGCGTTAGCAATACTTGGATCATTTTCCAACACTTTCCTGAGTTTGGCTGGCCAGGCAGCAGAGGTGCCCAGCATCCTATCCCTCCCTGCTCTTGCTGTCAGTCACCCTGGTTCCAACATAACACATCCATATGTTAGTATAAACATACATGTTGGCATTAAGACATGACTTGGGGACATTTTTGGTGTAGATAAACCCTAAATCTTCATTCTACCCAAGAAATCAGTTGGGGGACTTAAGCTATAAAGTTCGATACAAACATAGTTCTTATCTGGATCGATGCTGTTCACGCCGGTAAGCCATGCAGCAATATCCAGTTTGGCTGGAACCTTGTTTAAATCAGATTCAAATCCAATTTATTTGCTCCAGTTTCTACTCGCAAGACAGGCTTTAAGGGAGGGATGAATAGAGCCTGCATGGTCCTTGCAGTCTGGCTTTGCATTTGCAAAGGGTTTTGTTTCTGAACATTTCACAGTTTGATATTTGATGGTGTGATTATTAACAAGATTTGATCTTGCACAAAATGACTGGCACATGCTGGCCAAAGGTTCAACATAAAGGTTCGGCACTGTTTAATATGCAACCACTTGCGTGTCTACTGAGCATATACGTTGGTCCTTAGCCTCTGCTGCTGTGGACTGTCTCTAACCATGAGTTTTGAGGAGTATGGGAAAAACAAGGGGCATTTCACTGGTTATTGAAAATTATAAAGGCACCAAAGCAGGTCTTTTGGATGCATTTATACTTTCTCTTCCAACTCACTTGATCTCTAGTCACAGCATCAAGAAAAAGGGGACTTGTTAAACTGAAAAATATTTAACACACTACTAAATGTAAACAGTCATTGCCATTCTGGAAGGCAGTTGCTTCTTCGTATGCAAATATTCGCTTGCATTCAGGGTTACCTAATCAGATATGGGAATGCTGGTTGGTTGTGTGCGCTTTCGTAGCTGTGTATCCCTCTGATGAGAGTTCGCCGTTGTGCTTAGAGAGTCAGAGATTGTTCTCCGTTCCTTCAAAAAGCATGTACAGCATTCAGGTGGTCTTCCTTCCAGCTGTCCGCAAAACTTTAAAGCAGATGTAGCATAACCAGTCTTCCATCATTATCACTGAGACCATTAGCAAGATTAATTGATATATGAATTGTGGCTTTGGTCCAAGAAGGGCCTATGTTTCTCCCTCAAAGTAACTGAAACAGCATTCTTAGTGAAATGGTAGAATATGATCCTAACCCAACCAAATTTGGCAACAATCAAGCTGGAACCAAACAGATTTTGAGGTTGTGACAAAATTGAACAAGTCTGTTACCATCAGCCTCACCACAAGGCTGCTGCCAAGACACAAAAGGTTCAAAACTAAGAACACACATCAGTTTCACTGAAAGAGATATTGACAAATGTTCTGTGAAGGCAGTAGCATGATTTTTTTTCTCTGAAGTTCTTTGCAAAAATTAGAAAAGGACAACATCTTCTAAAGATCTACTGACAGCTGATTAAAGAAACTGGTATAGAGTTACATATCTACAAATATTCCTACAGTTCTTGTTTCCACTCTTCTCAATACTGCCGGAATGAAACTTGAGGAAGAATCAGACTGCTAATGGGATACATGGCACTGATACAATCTGAGTTTTGCAGTGAGAGTCTTGGAGAGTGTCCAAATTGCCTTTTTCCTGTGTTCCTCCAGTTATAGGCTGGGGCAAGTGCTAGCTTCAGCAGGGTCTTCAGCATGTGCTAATGTGGTAAAAACACAGATTCACAGCCTACAGTAGCAATCCTGTAGCTGTGAGAGGACAAAGGGGCCAAAGATTGCAGACATTGCCACCACAGGCAAGCCTGGGAGGACAAGGAGGAGCCAGATCTCTTTGTAGAGTACCTTCTGAATTGGGTGTGAAATGCCCCTTCAAAGGCAAAGGCAAAGCCCTGGACCAAACCATGGGAGTGGGCTGTAACTAGCTCAGGAAAGGGCAGGTTTGGAATTGGGTTTCATGTTCCAGTTGTGCCTGTAATGCAGGATCCTACAAAAGGCACATTGTGAACCACGAACTACCTGAGCATAACAATCTTTTATGGTGTATCCATGTCTCCCAGGGATTAATGCCCAGTTACCTATTGTTGAAAAGTCCTCCCAAAACTGTAGAGTGTGTAAAGTATCAGAGTGGAAAGTTACTCTGCAGCAACCTGTGATGAGAACTTTGCTTGCTGCACTGTTATGTCAACCCCATTTCATGTGGCTTTCAGAAGTTGATGTAACAAAACTCTGGTCTACTTGCACGTGGAGCATGCATGCAGCCTCTGCTCTGCAGATCACACTGACACATTATTGGCAGAAATTTTTCTATTTCTCTTTAGGACAAAATTGTATTGATTAAAGTTGAAGAATTTGAAATTCCCCTTCCCCCATGCAGTCGCTATATTATGAAGGTGATATGAACCGAAAGAAGACAGTGAAAACTAGCTATAGCTAAATAACTAGGAAGAAATTCTTCCCTGTGAGGGCGGTGAGGCACTGGAACAGGTTACCCAGAGAAGCTGTGGCTGCCCCCTCCCTGACAGTGTTCAAGGCCAGGTTGGATGGGGCTTTGGGCAACCTGGTCGAGTGTCAGGTGTCCCTGTCCGTGTCAGGGGAGTTGGAACCAGGTGATCCTTGTGGTGCCTTCCAACCTAAACCATTCTGCGATTCTATGATTCTATGAACTTCCCTGTAGAACAGATGCTCCCTTTTCATAGTACTGCCCCGTGAGCTACTAGAGAGGGTGGTATAGAGAAAGTATTTCCTTTTAAAATTTGTCATCCCTGAAGGTCACTGCCAAATAGCTTCAATTCTATCTTTTAAAAAGTGGGGATTATGAAACATAGTGCAAAAGAGCTCCTAGAGGCACTATCAGCTTCGAGTGCCCCAGTTTCTGAGATCCGGGCATGAGGTCCTACACAGTTCCTTGGCACGTGAGGGTGCTTCTTACTCACCTTCTTCAATGTTTAGCTCCGTGCATGTGTTTCCACGAGCTGAAGTGCCTAAAATTGCTGGCCACTTCTGACAATTCAAGTAGTATCAATGTACATAGTCAAAGCAAATGTTTATATAAAATGTTACTTAACGCATTGGGAATATAGTGAGCATAGTTTACTGACATGCTGCATTTAAAAAAACAAGCCACCTTCCGAGGCAACTGGAACTGAAAACCTTGTACCATTTCAGTGATGTATGGCAATATGAAAGACAAGCTAAACAGAAAAACTCCAGACTCTCAATTTGGACAAAAACAGCTGGTGATTGGAGTAAGGTACACAGATTTCTGAAATTTTTCCAGTTAAAGTAATCGGATTTTAAAGATACTTTTCAGATATATGATATTTATCTTGACATAGTCATACTCAACAGTTTCATTGTTCCATGCATTTCCATTTGGTGCTTTGGAAAGAAAGCAAGTTTGTTCTTTTCATCTGTAGCCATTCCCTCAGTAGCTGTCATTTATTATGTAGAAAAAAGGATTGTGTTGTATGCATTTGGCTTTGCATGCAGCTATATTTTTCTTTCAATAGATGCATCTTGGGGCCTGGGGAATTGTTTTGATGAAAGGGATGCTTTTTAAGCCAAATATTTTTATCTCTCAGAAAGCCTCAGTTCCTGTGGGCTAGATTAAAAAAAAAATAAATAAAAAAAACAAAGAAAGAAAAGAAACCCTTAATAAACTACATGTCATCATCTTAATAATGCTAGCTTTTAGACATCCATTTTCTAGGGTACAACCTGTAACTTTAGGTGTATAGGTACCTCTTTAGTAGCTCTAGATGCTTCATAGTGAGAGTAACAACAACCAGTACATTGACAATAGAGGGGGAAATCTGTTAGCATTAGCTATCTAACCCCTTTTTAAGAGTGGTTTTTGAAAAGCATCTCAAGGACATAAATCTCCATTTTTATCTAATAGCTCAGGCCTAAAAACAAATGCTCCTGTTGTGACAGGTCTTGTTTTAATGCCTTTCCAACCTGGAGAAATCAAATCCATTTCTTCTGCTTTACATGAGGCTGCCTGAAGCAGAGTTGCATGCTTGATTGTAAAACCTGGCCACTCTCAGGAATCAGACCTCTGGGAAGCACAAGAGTTGTAGGTTTCCTTTCCAGCTACACCAGTGCTTTGTTCCACTACTCCTTAACATGGAGATAAACCTAGCAGCAGTGAATAGAGCCCAGGAATCAGCTAACCTGGGAGCGTGACTGACCCGCTGGAGAGCAGCGTTAGGGGAAAGGGACCTGGGGGTCCTGGTGGACGGAGGGATGACCATGAGCCAGCAAGGTGCCCTGGTGGCCAGGAAGGCCAATGGCATCCTGGGGTGCATTAGAAGGGCTGTGGTCAGTAGGTCGAGGGAGGTGCTCCTCCCCCTCTATTCTGCATTGGTCAGGCCGCATCTGGAGTATTGCGTCCAGTTCTGGGCCCCTCAGCTCAAGAAGGACAGGGAACTGCTAGAGAGAGTCCAGCGCAGAGCCAATGAAGGTGATCAAGGGAGTGGAACATCTCCCTCATGAGGAAAGGCTGAGGGAGCTGGGTCTCTTTAACTTGGAGAAGAGGAGGCTGAGGGGTGACCTTATCAACGTTTATAAATATGTTAAGGGTGAGTGTCAGGAAGATGGAGCCAGGCTCTTCTCGGC
>VWZZ01005582.1:105456-172608 GCA_013399095.1 Psophia crepitans
TTCTCTGGAGACATTCAAACCGCGACTGGACACGTTCCTGAGTGATGTGCTCTAGGTGGTCCTGCCTTGGCAGGGGGGTTGGACTAGATGATCTTCCAACCTCTAACATTCTGTTATTCTGTGTGTTTGGACAAAAAACCGCAGGGTTTGAGCAGGCTACCAGGTTCTATGAGTGCTCTTACACAGAGATGCAGCTGCAGAAGGAGGCATTCACACTATCCTCCACTTTCACCTAAATAGACTTATTGCTGAGTAGTAGTTAGAAGATCCTTTAGAAGTGGGGAGGTGTTTTGAAAACAGATACCAGATTTGAAACAGGCTGCCCAGAGAGGTTGTGGAGTCTCCTTCTCTGGAGACATTCAAAACCCGACTGGACGTGTTCCTGAGTGATGTGCTCTAGGTGGCCCTGCCTTGGCGGGGGGGGTTGGACTAGATGATCTTTCGAGGTCCCTTCCAACCCTTGTGATTCTGTGATTGTCATTCAAGGGCAAGAGTGCATCTTGTGGCATTCCCTTGAAGACCATTCTTACATGCTAATCCTTCTTCATGGCTTAGAGAAACACATCTAGCCCTCTTTTTGTGTTTTCTATTGGCTTGCTCAGCATGATTCTATAGCATGTAATTCTGTCTCTGCAATGTAGAAGACTAAAGTATTTAACTGTAGGCAAAGAATTCAACTCCAGAAGGCAGGTGTTGTCCTCAGGTGCTATCACACCCTTCTTAAAATGTTCATTGGTTTTATCACATTTGCAGTTTGCTCGTTGTTGTTTGGGGTTTTTTGTTGACTTTTTGGGTTTCTTTGTGTTTTTTGGTTTGTTTGTTTGTTGTTTTTTTGTTTGTTTTGTTTTTTTTTTTTTTAATGCATCTGTTAATCCATTTATCTGCAAAGAGAGAAAGTTCTTTGTTGCATGGGAAAGGAAAACCCACATGGTTTCACATGACAGCTCACTGCTAAGGATTTCTTCATTAGAAGGATTTGGATTCATTTTCAGTTCCTTAAAATGGCTCGTTCCTAATCTATCGAAGTCCCATGGTCCTGACCTCTTCTTCAACACTTTATAGACATCAGATGTGAATACCCTCCCCTGCAGAGCTCTCTATCAGGAAAACGCGATACTTGTTTTCCTCCAAAATGAATTTCCCGATTTACACAAAACTAGAAAGGGATGTTAAAACTAGTGCTGCCTTTGCCAGTAAGGCTCCAAAATAGTTTTGAAGCAGTGCAACTGTTATGAGTCTAAGTAGGATTTTTTGTTGTTGTTTTAATGGTAATGCCAATATGGGGTGATACAATATAGGTCATACAAACTCTTTGTGCATTGGCACTGGTGCCTTGGAAGTAATTATCTTTCCATTAATGCAAACGATCAAAAAAGTTGACTTGTGCATCTCTCAAATCCAGAGAGTGTATTACAGAAACCCTTTTAGAACATGCTGTGCTGACTGTTCAGAGGGGGAAAAAGATTTCACAAAATGGAAAGAGTATAATTGGATACAGAGCAAGTATACTGTGTTAAGATAGGAGACACTGAGGAGTCCTGGGATCTGGGAATTGCATTAGATTACCTTAAATGAGCAGCATGCACTGTATTAACTAACATTATAATAGGATTTACGGAATGCATGACTTTACTATGGAGGTCTTAGCCAATTATAACCTCTTTGTGCAAAGAGAAAAATTCTACATAAAAGTCTATCTGTAAGTTCTAGACAGAAAAATAGTGATACTTATTTATAAACTGCAAAGGAATGCAAGGTCTATAACACTAATACTAAGATGAGAACAGTATTTCTCACTGTGTTACTCATAGGGACCAAGACACTTGGGATGTCTTGTGATATCTGTGACTTCTTGGGATAGACAGACCAGTGTATATAGACTAGCCAAAAGAAACAAGCTTTTCTTTATCGAACACGTTTTTGGGTCAGAAATACTTTTCTTTAGAGAGAGATGACATACAAGAATTACTCTTGCCGATTCGTAAAAGCACAGTCTAGACAGGCAATGAAATGACCCTTGATGAGAAGGAGAGGACACGAATTGACCAGAGGAGGAACTCTTTAAGAGGGTCAAGTCCAGGAGGTTTCAGCTCACCTCTCTGCTCCAAGCAGACCTGCTGGTGACGTGGCCCTGGCCACGTGGCAGAGGTGGCCCTGCAGCCACTCCTGCCCTCTGCATGCCCCTCATCTTTGTGCAGGTCTGGACCCCCTGGCCATGTTATGAGATGGCTTATTGCCCCCTTGGTGGATGGGCTTGGATTTGATTTTAAGTTATACTCAGGTATTTTACAGACCTAGTCGTTAGTGGTCTGCGTGCAGTCTTGCTTCTGAGAGAGTTGTTTTATCTTCAGTGCTGTTATTCTTTGAGAGAGGAGTATTAATTGCCTGTCAGATTGTTTTTATGACCTTGTCACACAATCCAACAGACTCCTTTATTTATCTACTACGAAGCACTGAATTATCTTCAAGATGAGCTGAAGCAATGATTACAAGATGGGCAATAAACAGATTAAAATCAAGCTCCAATAGAGGAGAGTAACTCCAGTTCTCCCTGCTAAATATAACCTTTGAAGACCAAATTGATGTAACAGCATTAGGCTGTAAAAATTATGTTCTTTTCAAAGTGCTTTTTGACTGGTTTTGTTCACCTCCTTTGACATCAGGTACTAAATCCTACTTTGCTGGAAGCGGGATTCTGGAGAAACAGAGAACATTCTTCCATTCTAGTAAGCAAATCTCTCGATTTATGTATCTGACCACCTGCTAATCAGAAATGAGCCTTGTCCGTCCTGCATGACAGAACAAAACTAACCAGAAATTTGGTCTACCGTGTCTGTGCTGAAGTCTTCACACTCATTGCACTAGGTATTTGCTGGTTACTACCACCACTGGAGAAACTGATACTTATCTGTGATCTCTGTGACTGTCAGCAAAGTCATTTGGATCTCTGAGTGGAAAAGGTGCTAGATAAACACCATATAAAAATAAAAAGAGTTTAAAAAGATAGAAGAAGAAAGAGAAAGAGATGTCATTTCTAGCCCAGATATTATGGAAACCCCGTGGAAAGTACAATAATCATTTTCCAGCTGCAGATGTCCTCAGGGAAAACCCTTGACAACTAGTTTCTTTAAAATAGGAGATATTTTAATTATGTTCAGTAGTGCTGTACCAGCGTTTGAAAAGGAGGAAAGCATGTTTTTAGTTTTTGATATTGACTTGTCCAATTAATTTAGTAAATGTATGGCACTTGAACAGACCTGTGATGGATGTACAAATGACTGAGTGCCTCACCGCATATTTGTAAAGCAGATGATTGATGTATCACATAATTTCGTAGAGTCATGAAACTGATTTATATGCTCTGTGCTATATAGACATTCACTTTGTCAGTTGGGACCATGAAAACCCCCACAGGCAATTGTCTGCTATTCAGTCTTTGCCATTCACTAAAATTACACATAATTTTAGCCTGTGCTTTTGCAAACTGTGCTTTGCCATTTCCATTTGAAAACGCTTTTGTGTTAAACATTTTTGACTCGTCTAAATAAATATTATCCATAATAACCCTATATCAATCCATTACAAAACCATGAAAGTACGTACTGCATTTAGATTTAATCCCTGAAACAAAGCCTGTTCCCACCTCACTCACATGTTGCTCTCACAGCTGATTCTCACAGCTGCTGAGAAATCTGAGCAACAGGGAAGTCTAAGATTGCTTTTAATCTTGCTAACGCTATAGGATCTGCAATAAAATCACCTTTGAGTCACTGGTCTTCGGGTATACACACGGTCACATTCCTAAAGTACAGACACCTATTGGCAGAGACATGAGCCTGTGCTTATGGGTGGAGATATGTGTTCAAATGTGCTCCGTTCAAAATTCCATCAAAAACCCATTAGTGACACATTTATATCAATAGCTAGAAGAGCTTTAGTGCAGTCAGCTAGAAACAACTATTTAGGAAATAGCTGTAAGCTATGCCGGTGAAAATGAGTTTTCCATTTGAGACTGTCAACTTGCAGGATTAAGCTACAACTTTGACTTGTGATGATCCAGAAAATACAGACTTTTTGCAGCCAGAAGCTACTGAATGGAGAGAATTACAGAATACTTTCTTTACTGTTCTAATTGCTCATATTGAACCACTTGCTTCTCTAAAACTCTCTTTCATTTTCAGGGAGTGCTATGATACATTTCTGGAGCAGAATATGATGACTGGGTTTACCTGTGTATGAAAAATAGTCAAACAGAAGCTATGAAATTCCAGTGGCTGTGGATTCTCAAGTTATATTACACATACTATACAAATATTTCCTTTACTGGTTTTAACATCCTTTTCCTTCGGATTGTGTTGGAAGTATCATGTCTGTTGTCAATACAACATAGAGCATGGAAAACAGGGTTGTCCAACAGATTATCCCTCTGTATGCCACTCTTATGAGTACAAGGTATATTTCCCAAACTCAGTGGGACAAGCCCCCATCCTCCAGTCTTAAGGGACGTGGAAAAATGTGCTCTGAAATCTGGAGTAACCAAGTGTAAAGGCAAGAACATCCTACACGTGAATATATTAAGCTCCGGCTGTAAGTAAGTTTGACTTTTCTGGTTTGACAGTTCCAGAACCCTGTAACTCTCATGTTTTAAAAGCCTGTTTATACTCTTCAGTCTTTTATAGCACATACAAGTTTTTCTCATTGTATCTATGCTATATGGTAGCTTAAAGGGAAACTTTCCAATTGTTTTCCGTTTTGTTTTCAAGACTATTCCTACTATTGCGTTGTTGGAATGGAGCAGGCAAATAAAGGGCCATATTTTTTCTGGAATGAATTTAAAAATATAGTTATTTTCTTACTAGCAGCTTTTCCTGGTTGCAAGAAAGACAAAAGGGAAACCAAAAGTCATTGAGATGATCTTCATAAATGTTTCCTGAATCCTTGCATGGGGAGATTCCAGCATGTGGAAGATGACAAGGTTTCTCACACCAAATGTCAGCTTGAGCTGTAGACTCATTTGACCACTGGGTTCTTTGCCTGTCCTTTGCTCCTTAGCAATCTCTTCCCAAAGGATCCTGCTTACTAGGGCCTCTACCAGCCACTTCAAAGTGGATCTCATTATATAAATTAATGGAAAGAATTATACAGCTTGGCCTACAAGGCCTTTCCCAGGCATTTGTTTCCCTGATATCACTGGCCTATCCTCACCCACACTAGGTGTATTTATTTACCTTCCTCCCTGCATGTCTCCATAGGGGCAGAAGTAAATTCAGTGAATGGAGGGTTGTACTTCTCAACAAATGGGAAGAGGGTCTGCTTTGCCGGGTGTGGGATTGACCTTCTGAGCGATTCTTAGCTGAGGTTTTCAGTAAGGTACTCGCTGTGGCACCCAGGGCTGCCTTCTGGAATAATCACAGTCAATTTAAGACCCTGCAGTGTGTACTGAGTATTTCTAATTATTCCATCAAAGTGCATTACTGTGTTTCTGTCTTTATCAAGTGTAATCTGCCATCAGGTTGTTAATTCGCCTAGGTTTATTAAAGGCTTTCACAGTCCCCTCCAGATTTGATTTCACTGAAAAATTCTGTTACCCAGACTTCTTGTATTTTTCACCTACTTTTCTTTTCCAAATTATGTTTTATTGCAGCACTTTACACGTATATTGGTTCCAGGATTAATTGTCCCATACTGGCCTTTCAGGATTTCCATTTCCTCTATTGTGTATGTGCATATGTTTGTGTTTTAACGAGCGCTTATCAGGGTGTAACTCACACAGTGCCTCATTGCCAAAGCAGATCATTAAATGTAGGAGGGCTTTTTATCCCAAGTGTGGGAGAAAACCATCTTTCCCTAAAAAGCCCCATCAGATCTATCACCAAACTCTTTACAGAGAGCTAGTCAGATATTTATTTTTCTCATCTCTGCATTTTCCTAGTCCATTAAAATGCATTTATTTTTATGATGACTCTTTACACAATGAATTTCACCTGAAACACATTCTTGCCCTATTTCAAATGCAGGTTTCTAGAAGCTGTATGTTATTCATAGGAGAGATTTTTAAGTAGAACTATTTCAAATAATTGGGCAACCTGTGGCTTGGGTACATTTCTTCCAGCATTCCTCATCTCTGAAGCAAGTCTTGAAATACGGTGAAGTGCGGAAATCCGAGTGAAACCAAGAGCTCTCCTATACACAGGAACTTTGCATAGTTCATAATAGTAAAATAAATTCCTGCTACCTGTCTAATAGCATGATCTAAAAGTGTCTTTGAGATTAATTAACTTCCAATAAGCTGCAAAGGGCTTGTCCAAACGAGTGACAGCCCTAAGCAAGACTCACTCTCCTGATGTTCCTTCACAAAAGACACCAGGCATGGTGGGTGGGTGAAGAAGGGGCAACCCCCTTGGAAGCCTCCATCTCTTTTCCACCTCCAGCCCTACAGCGGGGGAGTGAGAGGGTGAAGAGACCAAAACCCCTTCCCAGACCCACCTTATTGACCTGATATGGGGACAGATCCGTCCTGGGGCTGATAGGGCTCAGTGGCCTGCTCAGCACCCTTGAGCCCCCAGTCACACAGCAGTGGCTGTGCCAGACACACAGAGATGCTCCTGGTAATTTAAAGTCACGTTGTTCAAATGGGGTAAACACATTATTTTGCTCTTTCTCTTCTCTCCTGCCTTACCTAGGGGCAGCGTGGGGATTTTGTTTAGCTTTGGAAAGAAAAGACAGCTCTAAACGTTCAGGGTCTACCGGATAGAGATGTGTCCGTGGTGCTTCAGGACAAACGCCAGCTGATAGATAGGGCAGCAGGAGCTTTTTTAGACAAAGAGGAAAGAACAGAACAAGCCTTGAACCTAGCTGCTGGCTCTGTTTTAAAAAAAAAAAGAAGATATTTTGAGCTCACTAACAAGGTCTGTTATCTTTTGCTTATGTAGAGGAAGGTCTGAAACAAGGGCATAACAATACAGTGTAAGCAACATATACAGATCATGCAGAAAATGAAGGATTTTGTGTGTGTGTGTGTAAGTATGGTTTGCCTCTAATAACCCAGCTTGGTAAACCCTCACCTGAGAGATTTAAATCACACGCAATTTTCACCATATTCCCCTCTCCCTATTTAGTAGACCGCTAAGCAGGTTTAAAAGGTGGTTCACCCGCTCTTTCAAAACCAGCTTATTTACACGGGGTATGCATCGTACAGTGTGGCAATTTATTTTGAAAGGAAATTTACCCTACTCATCAAGCCGGTGAGTTTTACGCAACCTGAAAGATGTAGATAGACATGGAAAAGCGAGGAATGGTTATTGTGAATGATTACCCTGGCAGCTGTCCAGAGCCCTTAGGGCTTCAGCTGTTACACTGGTAGAGCAGATATAAGCTTCCATATAAATAATCCACGTTGGTTGCAAAAAACAGTAATATACCTATGTAAATCAGTCATGTGAAAATTAGCATGGTTTTCTGGCAATGCTTGAAAATTATCTAGTCTGTTGTATACAGAGCAGAAAGAATGTCATAAAAATACAGAGATAATATGCTATCATACAAATAATAATGGAGACTTAGTAGAGGTTACATCAGTAATCACTTATAAACTCCAGCTGACACGTGCCTTAACAGAAAAGCCTGGGGAGGTGGAAATGGAAGCACATAACAAAAAAAAAAAAATCTCATTATTTAAAATACTTTCAGTTTCAATATAATCTTATTTATGTTAAATCAATTTTTAAAGACTCCACTACGTAATTACCACCACAGTAAACAAGCCGTAATGATTTTTTTCCTTGGTTTTGTGTTGGAAACAAGAACAGGAATACAGACACGTGTTCCCTTGGGTGATGTGGTTTAATCAGGTCAGTTTTCATAAGGCTTCTTTCAAACTGGTCAGAATAGCCTGAAACGTGTTAGAGAAAGCTTGTTGCCTAGAATAAGCCTTTAATAATATTTCACAGCTGATTTCTTTTTGAATTAATTTGCCCTTGAGCAAAATGACAGGGTCAGTAGGGTGTTGGGCATAGCACAAAGGAACTATGATCACTGTACCAGTACCTGGTTGCAGTACTGAAAAGCAGGGAAGGAAAAATAATGGGGAAAAGGAGACAAGAATTAGTCAGGAGAGACACCTGGCACACCCCAGGCGCCCTGCTGATCTATCAGAGACCACGTTCTCTTCTCCTTGTGATACGGACTGTCTCTCTTCAAGTTCATTGGTTTAAATTGAAGGGAGTTATTTCACATTTTTGCAGCTTGTGCCGTTTGTAATCGCTGAACAGAATCTCACCCAGTAACTCCCTTTAAACCTTGAAAAGGTCAGACACGGAGCTCCTTCAGCCTTTATTATTAAAAGCTTCCTGCCTGGTTTTACTGTAGAGAAAGAGGCAGTGACCTTACATTTAATCACATCAAAGACTCCGTGCTTTAACTTGCTTAAAAGACTCCTTATGCAGGACAGCTTTATCCAAGGAGTCTTTCGCCAGCCGACGTTATTTTTAAAGCAGTGTGCAAAATATCCCTCTTGCTGCAGACTCCAGCTGCTGAGTAAGCAGTCTCTCCGCTGCCTGCAGTACGGAGACTGAGAGAGAGGTCTGGGAGAATCTACGTTCAGCCAAATCTATCCCATATGCATGTTAAAACCTAATGGAAATCAGTCGTGAGACCCTATAGCTGTATAGGGAGTACATGTGATTTATGTCAAAGCAAAGGATTTGCAGAATCCTCTGTCTTTGGTGCTTTCATTTTTTAATGCTTCAGCCTGAGCAAAGTTAATCTTCTTAATTAAGCAAAATGGAGGAGTAATTAGCTCCTCCGCTTGTGCATATGTTTCACCAAAATGCCTCTGCTGGGCTTCTGAAGTGCACAGGACTTCCATTTTTACCTGCTGTTTAAATTTCCCTGTTTAAAAATGCAGCAGATGTAGCACGAGAAAATGTTTCTGCTGTGAGCTGTGAGCTAAGGCTCTGATAAATGCCTTGTCATATTTGCTCTGCTTTGTACTTGGAAAGAGTCTTATTTGTTTGCTTTTATGTTTCTACAGCTCTCTCCTTTTTTTGTGTGTGCCGTTTCCAGGCAGGGATGGTTCCGTCAGGGATGACGGGCTCTGAGCAAAACTTTCTGTTCTGCGTTTGGCTTCTCTCCACAGGGATTAGGCGGAGCTGAATGATGAATGAAAGGCCCACAGTCTGCCTCAGAAAAGCCTCTTCTTGACCATTTCATCTCAGCTCTTACAGCATTGCCACCTTCACATCTGTGTGCAACTGCCCAGCACTACGCACGGAATGATGATGTCATTTATAACATACTGGCATGACATCCAGAGTTTTCCCTCCACTTAAAAGACCCACTGCATTCTTCACCTCCTGCTTCGGAAAACTCCCCGAGCCAAATTCTTATTTCTAAAGAGAAAGCTGGATATGGCATGGGGAAAAGGAAGGGTGGTCTTGTAATTGTGGGACAGAAGGGAGAAAACTAACAAGTCCTGGTTCTTTTCATTATCTTGGAAGGGTAATGTCACCTCTCTGCACCTCAGTTTCTGTAAAACATATAAATACTAGAAACTAAAATACTACTTAGTGTTACTACTAATCTGTACAAAAGCTGCGAAACTACGTGAAAGCACTTTTGTAAATAACACTGTTTCTCGTGCTGACCGTGGGTATCAAAGTTCAAGGTAGGAAGCAGAGCCCAGATGCACACAACAGCCTTGGTCAGCAGAGTTTTGGATTTCGGAGAATCCCCGCCCTCAGAAGGAAGCACAATCTTGTAAGTACAGACCCGTTATCGGTACAAAACACGTAAACAGAGTTTTGGGGGAGGAAAGAGCTGCTTACTTTGCTGCTTCTGTGGCTCTCCCAGGAGCAGGACTCAGCCTCCTGAGGAGCGATGCCTCTCTGGAAAGGGTGGTCGCTCAGGCAGGTCTGGCACAGTGGAGGCTCGAGCTCCGAATCCCCTGGAGGTAAATGCATCACAGTGGGCCCCGGGTATTTCAGGCTGGCATGTGGGTGCTTTTCAACGCTGACCATCGGGCTCTTAATCCACCTTCGTACCTGCCGACACAGAAAGAGGTTAAGGACTCTCTTTGCTTTACGGCAGCAGCCGGGACGACGCAGTAGGGTTTCTGATGCGGATGTGAAGGCACAGATTAGGGAAAATAATCAGATACCATACAGGGTCACAATCAGTTTTCCATAGGAGCAAGTACTAGGCCATGTCAGGGTGTGTGTGTGAACACACACCATAGCCAGGTTCTTCAGGCTGAGAATCATTTGCTGCTTTGTGCAAGTCTGCCATAAGTTTATCTACAATACAAAGTTTTCAGGTTTTATAAAGATGTTAAAATATACAGTAGACTTCTAAGAAGAGAAAGACAACTACCTAAAGCAATTACTCACAGCTTAGACAGCAAAATTGCCCCTGTGGAGAGAAACCAGACTGTGCAGGTACACAGTTGTAACACTATAAGCTTTCTGCAGTCCTTTCCCAACAGCAATATCCTTTGTTTCATCTCTGACTTCATATATTATCAGTCTTTTCCATGCCTCCCGTCACTACATTCAAAAGACAGTTTCTCATGTTGACCTGCCCCAGATTTTGACCGTGATTCCTCTAATCGGCCTTCCCCTGCCTTCTCCTTGTCTTTGCAGCTCCCCAGCTAGGACCTGGTGCACTACAGCAGGAAGGAAACTACGAGCACAATCAGCTGCGTTCGTAGGGCACAATGCCAGCCTAGTGCGCTTTGTTTGCTCTTCCTTTCACTTTCGTGACTGTCTCTTTTCTGCCATGTGAATCAGAAGTATTGGATTTTCTAACATGGTAAGTGAGGAGTCAGAGACCTTTCTGAGCACTTTTTCCAAGTCAGTTTGTACTGTCTCAGCAAAGAGACCGCTATGTGCTGTGCTATACTCGCACTCAGCGTGATCAAAACTCTCTCATTTGAATGAGAAGGATAGATAGGGCCTTATCAGGATACGTTTTACCAGCACGGAGGGGGAAGGCGGCGACAGCCAGAGCTGACAGCCCAAGCAGGCTGCTATTGACAGGAGGCAACCTCTTTGCCCTGCGAGCTGAATCTCCCGTCCGTACAGGGGAGCGGGGCAGGGCTGCAGGGACACGCTCTGGGGTGCACAGCGCTCGTCTCCCTCCGCTTCCGCAGAGGGAAGCCAGAATAAGCACTTGGCCTCAGCATCGTCATGCTTCATTAGGAGGTGATATTTGACATTAGACGATGCTTTACATCAGGAAAGTAAACATTTTACGTTACATTAGTCATGAGCATGATGCCAAGTGTTTGATTAACAGTGGACGTCTATATCACGGCAACTGGTTACCAGGATCATGTATGATAAACAAACAGAATGAAACATGTCTAACCAGCCTTCTGCCCGTGACTCCTCCGTGAGCGATACACCACAATTGCCCTGCTGTGCTGACCTACCGGAAATCTCAAGGTTAGGAAAATGTCTCTTTCCTCTCTATGGAAACCAAGCAAATAGATGTCCTTCTGTGGGCAAATGAGCCACTTCCCACTGCATTCTCCATTTGCATGTTTTAGCAACATCAATTCATGTGGATGACATTAGCTCCTACTTCAGTGCTCTGGCGCGCCCTTACAACGTGTGCCCCTCTTTGCTCACTGTAGCTGTTGGACACCATAGCTGGCAGGTGCCATGCCTGCATCCTTTTGTAACAAATCTTGCAGAATTGAAACTCAAGTGCTTAAAGTTCTGTGAAATAATTTTTTCTAGGATGTAAAAACCACCGTGTGTTTTTTCTTTAACTTCTCTGTTTTTATAATTCCTACAATTCCTACTAGTGCAGAGAGTTTGCTGGCTCACCATTTTCCTTATCCAGACGTTTTTTAGTTTCAGGTTGGTGCGTTGAATTTGTTGGGGAAAAGGTTATTTTTTTCAGATTTCATTTCAATAAACACATTTTGAAACTGATCTTTTGACTCTGGCAGATTTTAAACACACTTATTTTTGCCAAGCATAATTGATTCCATGATTGTTAAGCACATCATTAAATATATTACTCTCTCCAAGTAAATTCATGGTTGTGTGTCTTGATCTATTTCCAGAACTTGGTATGTTGAAAAGAATAATTATATTCCCGGTCAAAAATCCATGTTTGATTTTCCAGTGTAGTTTTATTACAGGAAGCATACAATGTGCTTAATGTGATTCTGAGAGGAGTAAATGTTCATTTTGTCCTCTCTCAGTTAGGCCTGGTGATCAGTTCAGTATTTTCTGACCTGGTTCTGTCTTTCTTTCTTGACGTCCTGTATCTTCAGTCATATCATTATGGATGTACACAGTGTGCAAAAGCTTGCATGAAAGAAGAACAAAACTGACAGCAGAGAGGGGCCTGGACTGCAATGAGCTGCAGATTCATTTTTTCTTAAAAATTCAAGGGACACGGCCCAGTCTTGCACTCGAGACTACTCAATCGCATACAGCATCAACTCAGGCATGAATTCAAATGCAAATCTGGGTTTGACGTTTTGTTAGGACCCAATGATGTTTGTTTTTCTGATTTCAAACTCAGGGCATTTGCAGTGACACAGTTAATCAATAATTTCTATTGTAGGTTCACCTGTTGTTTCGCTGTCTTGTGACAGATGTACGGATCTTTAGCCTGCCTGTGTATTAAGAAGCACTCAAAACGTGACCTGGGTACTCCTGATACAGCAAAATCTGTCTGTATCAAATCATTGTGTAGCTGTACCTTTCAATGACAATGAAATATGTAGCAGCATGATGATCATAAATTTAAAATTACCCACCAGTGTTTTAACTTGTTTGGACAGTAGTTACAACAGAATGGAATTGGGAGTGCATTTTATGAAGCTGCACACACTCGAGTGTAGGTGGCACCTTCTGGCTCTAACATCAGCAAGTGGTCCCTGAGTTCAGGGTGAATCCTAAACAATTTTTCTTACTATTTTTTATTCCAGGCTGACTCCTGGGTTTAACTTAGGCATACACCTGTTACTCTGAATGAATTTTTGCTACTTGAAAATGTTGGATTAAACTGACGTTTTCACATGATCAATCCATGTTATTTATACACTACATCCGGTACTGAGAGACGAAAAAGAATTATGATAATGAACAGTGGCCTGGTCATATTATTGTTCTGTTTAATGCAACAGTGTTTGGGGAAACTAAGGTAGGAAAAAATCAGTAGCATCCAGCTTTGAAACTGAATGGACTAACAGAGTAGAAGGATTTTAAATTTTTTTTTAATGGTCGGAACCAGTTCAAATAGGTTAGCACATCCACAGTTCAAATGCACTGGCAGAGAAAAGGTTTAAAACAATTCTAGTTTTCCTTTGTTGGATGGGGCAAAGTTCAGGTTCGTATACATCCAGCTACGCCTGCTCAGTCCAGGATGTGGTGCTGACTCAGTGAAATACACATAACACTTCAATAAACTTAACTGAGTCACTGCAAAAAGTAACATGTAATGCACAAATGTCAATAGAAACCTGAGACCTGCACAGCGAAGCCCAGGGAAGTTGTTTTTCTTCTTTCTGAAGTCTTCGCCTCTGACCGAGGCGCCAAGCCGGGACTCTGAGCCGCCTGCCCGCGTGCTCGGACGTGCCCGGCAGCTGCTTGAGGGGACCTGAGCAGGGGCTCCCGCCTTCACGGGTGCCAATGCGCTGCGTCGGCGGCTGGCGCGCCTCTTATTTTTAGAGCTCTATGTGGATGTGTTAATGCCCGCTGGTCCAAGCACGAATTAGGTCAATACGCAGTCAACCCTTGTGTGGATGGCTTGGTTCAAAATTAAATGGGTTTAATTCATTCTGAAGCCATTTGCTTCATTTATCTATGTTAAAATTTCAGGTTTGATTCTGAATTGAAAGGTCCACGAGGACTTTAATGAGGTTTAACTAATCTCTTCTAATTTCACATCTTCAGCTAATTCAGGCCAATGTCCCTCAGTATCCCCCTGCAGACTAACCCTACGTTTGCCTCTTGAAATTCATAGATAACGCAGAGTAACGTGTCCAGGAGAGTGTGGTAATTGTTACCAAAACCCTGAATGGAAAATACAGTGATTCACCACTGACTCTCAACACGCATTCCTATCCAGAAACACTGAAAATATTGATTTGAAACTGGAAGTATGAATTGGCAGCATCTTCGTAGCAGCAAGGCCAAGAACAGACTTCTGAAGAAAAACAACTTCCCTGGGCTTCGCTGTGCAGGTCTCAGGTTTCTATTGACGTTTGTACCTTATATATTACTTTTCAGAGTGACTCAGTTAAGCTTATTGAAATGTTATGTGTATATATTAGTCATTGAATTGTAAGTCTACACTATAGGTTTTTGTCTAGCTTTAACTTAATAGACTTCAAAGATTTTTCCGTATTTAATATTTACATTTACATTAGACAAGCGCCTTAGATCTGTAGTTCTGTTTGACTTGGGCTATCTTAAATGTCACTAAAGATTTCAAAGTGCAAATCTGCGTTTCTTTTGAATTCACTTCCACTAAAAGAACTCTCACATTGAATTGCACAAAAACCCCAGAAAAACGATTTTGAATAAATTCCTTACAGTTTCTTCCCTGACTGACAAAGACAGATTATCAAGGAGCAGATGATAGTTTGTTATTTAGGGCACTGTATGATGCTCAAATGCCACAGTGCTAGGTGCATCATTCTTCGTGGCAGTGCAAGGAGATTTGATTACTCAAATACATTATTTGTTTATTCTTACCATAATATCCATCTGCCAGTAAACACACTAGAGTCCGCTCCTAGCTGCTGGAAGCAATTCTGTTCTGAACTGCTTCTGAAAACTTCCGTACTTTCATTTCCAAAGCAAAGCTCTTTAAACTCCCCAGGCAACTTCATCCACCATTACAGAGTATAAGCAGCTGACCCTAAGAATGTCTTAAGTAAGCCAAACAAGACTGAGCAGAACAGCAAGAGCTCCCAGTTTCTCTTGCCCCATCATGACTATGGTTTCTTTATGCCTTTTTCTCATCAACAACTCCTATCTCCTAGAAATTTCTTCTGCTACATGCCCGTTGTGGAGCACCCGACAGAGTCTGGTTAAGATACAACTGCGTTTATGACAGTCACTGTTCCCACACTAATTCTTTAAAGGTACAAGCTCATAGGCCTGTGCAGATGGACATGAGTCTGCTCTTCTGGCGCTGAGCAGCTGCCACCCAGCCACAGTGCAGGAGCTGCACATCAGCGTCCTGTCACGCTCAGGGCTGGTGTCTCCTGCTGCTTTCTAAGGCCGAGCAAGAGATCATCTGCACCCATCCATGCAGACAGCCTTGAGATTTGTCAAATATTGCCTTACTGCTATTGACTAGAAGTTGATTCAGAATGTTTCAGGGAACCCTTGCCTTGTTTCATTTGGAGAGGAAAAAATTTTAGAGCAAGAAAATGGTAGTTTACCAAAATTATCTATGACAGATGATCAGCTTTAAAAGATCTACCAACCTGAATAATTTCTGAAAAGAAAGAGTTTTGAAAATGTCAAAGCAACTAATTTCAACTTTTCCAAATACATAAGTTTCACATTTTTAAGTCGAATAAGGTTTTAAATTTTTTAGCTTTGAGATAGAACAATTTATTTGAAACAAATGCAGCCAACGTCACACTCACAGACCTTCATGGCTAGGAATAAACTTAAGTATACCTTTCCACCCTGCCACATTTTAGGCATTTTTTTGTATTTTCTGTTTTGTTGGACCACCAAAGGACCTTTGCAGCTAGTCAAAGTTGCTTGGTATTTCCTGTATTTCTTGCAATGGCCACAAAGAAAATTAATGAAAAATTTCCCCATTCTTTCAAGATAAGTGAATTCAAATGAGCGTTGTACACCCTTCTAGTATGTAGCCATCTGTCACTAATCCTAAACTAAATTAAAACGTGAATGTTCTTAGAGAATAGTTTTAAATACCCTTTTCCCAAGCATGGCCTATAATACTGCTGAAAGCATTTTTTTAAAGGCTCTTTATTTTCTGACTCTTGTTTGCTCTAGTTTCTTTGTTTGCTTTACTTTCTAAAAACATGATATCCAACAGCGATAATCACTCAGACTAGAAAATTGCCAGATGTGATTAAATGAGATTTGCCAAGTTCCAGGGGTTTTTTCCACTCCTGGCTTTCCCTCTTATGTAATAGCAAACAGATACGGCTTTTAATTTCATATGGCTCAGTTGTCAATGGCATCAGTCGACTCAGCACATTTTATACTTTAATCAGGTATTCATAAGCCAGTCCCCATCATTGTAATCATGAGCAATATTTTCCATGAGAGAAACACCAGCTTGTTCTCAGGGGCTGCTACTGATGCAGATGTGGCTTTTCTGGAGGGAAGCAGGTGCTGATGGCACCAGTGGCCATCCTGGGGTGACCTCCCTGGCCTTGGAGACTCTGGAAAGCCCGGTGCTTCTCAGGACACCAAGCTTGTTTGCTGGCTTCCCAGCTGAAGAGTTGACTCTTAAGAGTGATGAATACACTGGAAAGGAAAAGGCACCTTCCGCAGGACTCTAACATCTTGTAGGATTAGGCCCTGCGAGGATGTGAGAGTCACTTTACTGCACTAAGTCCGAGGGCCTGGTGTAGACTATTGGGTTTAGTAGGATTTAGCAATATACTGTGGAAATATGCATTCTGGAGCAGCAAGTACTCATGTGAAAGAAAGAGGGCATAAGTTTGTAGACAAATGTGATAGGTCATTAGATATCTAAAATTGCAAACATTTGCTGAGGGCTGAGGGTAAACTGAAAGCTGGAATAGCTTAAGGGAAACTGTGGAAATCTGCTTAGAGGTCCAGTATTATCAACTTGTTCTCAGTGAAACATCATACCCATCAGCACAACACTATTGAATTTAATCTGATGACCTTTGCAACGATATGCTCTGTACGACAGCATTTTCTTCCTCTGAAAATCTGGACAGGTTTTTTTCTTATTTGTGTGGGGGATTGGCATAAACCACTCTGTGTGCCTGACCTCTTCTATATTTAAATTTCAATTCTTCATGAATGTTCCAGTTTGCATCAGTTCATGGGTTTTTATGGCTCTCAGTCAGCTCTTATTTACTCTACATGTTGCATTGCAAAGTCTCTGGATATTCATTTCCCTACCAGACAGTATCAAATGCCTCGACTGTGATCTAGGTCACTGCATGTGCGTGTGTTTTAGTTCTGCCTCCCAGTGATATCAAATATACTTTTCTCCTTCTCCAATTGCAGTTCATTCGATCCTTTCTTTCCTTTTCCTGGGCTTATCTAATTGCACCTAGGCCCAGGATTTGAATTTTCATCCATTATGTAAACCCTAGGTGGACAGGAGCTCTTGGGCTCTCCCCCAAGCATTGAGGGCCACTGTCAGGAAACCTATTTAAATTACAATTACGGAGATTATGAAATGAAAAGCTCCATTGTTCAAACTGTGTACAGTCATCTACTTAAACGGAAAGTGGTAAATGAGAGGCAGGCTGATTAATGTCTGGACTGAGATATATCACTACTCTCTAGCTGGCTTCGACATTTAATTTGTCATGTCCAATGGGAAATGCAGCACAGCAAAAGAATCAGTTTGTCAAATCACCTCAAGCTATTTTTTCCCCTCCAGAGCCCTGAGACACATCACTTCGTTGATTAATAATCACATTTTATTTTTAAAAAGGAAAGCGAAGGGCAGCTCATTGCATAGTCATCATTTGCTGCTTTCTCTGCAAGCCGAGAAGCTGCTCACTAAGAAGCAGGCTGAGGACAAATAACAGAGCACATCATTTCCACCTGGGCCTGGATGAACATGGCCTGGATTCATGGAGAGTTCAAGTGTGCCTGGAGAAAGGTTACCTGCATGTGAGGGAGATCCGTGGAATGACAAACTGACCACAGCTCGGGCGTGGAGGGGTGCAGGGACAACGTTCTTCACAGGGCCCTCAGCTCACTTTGGGCATGGGCACTAGCTATTGCAAGACAGCAGAATGTAACTCTGGCTGTGACAGGACTCCTGCAAGCCCAGGGAAAATCTATGCCAGTTCATTGGGGTTCAGTTTCTCCTTCCATCCTTCTCTTCCTTTCCTGTTTTGTCATAAATTCTTTAAGAAATCTTTGTGGAGAGCCTCCACCTTTGTGGCTGCCTGTAGGTTTGACTAGTAAATGTCACAAAGAAGAACACATGAAGATATATGTGATGGTCTTAACTTGATGCCTTTCATGATCTTCCTGGCATCCCAGCAATTCCTGGAACCATAAGGGCTGGATTAGAGGATTGACCTATCCTAGTTCTGTTTTGGGGTTGTTTTTTTTTCACTTATTTGGAATGTGTAATAATATTCAAACAACTCCATCTGCCTCTGGCTAGATGGATTTATGCCTTACAGCCATTGGGCAAACTGGTCTGGTGTAAATGTCCATCATGCCACCAAGTTCAATATGTAGGCCCCCTTCGGTTCATGTCTTGGCTCAATGTCCAAGTGGAGGTCAGTGACAAATGGCATTCCTTAGGGGTCAGTACCGAGACCAGCACTGTTTAATATCTTTGTCAGTGACATGGACAGTGGGATTGAGTGCACCCTCAGCAAGTTTGCCAATGACACCAAGATGAGTGGTGTAGTCAACATGCAGGAGGGAAGGGATGCCATCCAGAGAGACCTTGACAGGATTGAGAGGTGGACATGTGCGAACTGCATGAAGTTCAATAAGGCCAAGTGCAAGATCCTGCATGTGGGTCAGTGCAATCCCAAACAAAACTACTGGCTGGCTGAAGAATGGATCAAGAGCAGCCCTAAGGAAAAGGACTTGTGGGTGTTGGTGGAAGAGAAGCTCAGCATGACCCAGCAATGTGCATTAGCAGCCCAGAAAGCCAATTGTATCCTGGGCTGCATCAAAACCGGTGTGACCAGCAGGTCGAGGGAGGTGATTCTGCCCCTCTACTCTGTTCTCATCAGATCCCACCTGAAGTACTGCATCCAGCTCCGAGGTTCCCAGTACAGGAAAGATATGGAGCTGCTGAAGCAAGTCCAGAGGAGGCCACGAAGTTGATCAGAGGGCTGGAGCAGTTCTCCTACGAGGACAGGCTGAGAGAGCTGGGCTTGTTCAGCCTGGAGAAGAGAAGGCTCTGGGGAGACCTAATCGTGGCCTTCCAGTATCTGAAGGGACCTACAGGAAATCTGGAGAGGGGCTGTTTACCAGGGCGTATAGTGATAGGACAAGGGGTAATGGGTTTAAACTAAAACAGGGGAGATTTTGATTAGATATTAGGAAGAAATTCTTCACCGTGAGAGTGGTGAGGCACTGGAACAGGTTGCCCAGAGAAGCTGTGGAGGCTCCATCCCTGGAAGTGTTCGAGGCCAGGTTGGATGGGAGTTCGGGCAACCTGGTCTAGTGGAGGGTGTCCCTGCCCATGGCAGGGGGATTTGAACTAGATGATCTTTAAGGTCCCTTCCAACCCAAACCATTCTGTGACTCCATGGTCCTCCAGGTTTTCTCCCATACAAACCAGTGCTGCACAGGGAGGAGGACACAGTTGTCCCAGCATGACAGAGGTTGGGGCACATACCTGAGTCTGATGGCTGGGAAGTGTTTTTGTGGGTCCCCTAGACCAGGGTACGCTCCTGGTTCATGCTGAGAATGACCTGTTCTGTGCCACATCTGTGCTCGGGTTTAATCAGTACTTTATTGCTATTTACACACCCACACACTTTCCCCTCACCAAAGTATTTCACTTGCCATAACAGCATCTGGCAGAAATCAAGTGTATTTAAGAGGAAGCATAGTAAATGTTTCTATTTTTGTTGTTGTCATCAGTTGCAGTGTTAACACTTGAAGTAAATAAAGCAGAGTTTGATGAACTTAAGTGTGAATGACATGTCTCCAGGCCACAGCAGCAAGTCAGCAAAGGCAAGATTCTTAAAAAAATATGTCAGCATGTAACTGCAGTCAGACACCAATCCCAAAAGATGATGCGTAGCAAAATGACTTGAGGAATCAAGGATCCTCTAAGGATTGCTTTAAATATTCCTGCTGAGTAAGTTGCATCTGTGTAAGTCAAGGCATGAAGAGCAGAAGAAACTTAGGCACACGAGTAATGCCAATAACTAGTGTTAACGAGCACACAGACAACTGCCTAGCTGATATTCCTGTCCCAGTCAATAGGAAAGCTCTTGCCAACTCCAGTGGTGCAGGAGAAAGTCTGTAAAACCCACATCTCATGTTGACAGCTAAATTAGCTTTCGCTCTGCCCTTGTATTGACTGGTTGATTTGTTTGAAATGTGGCACAAAAAAGAAATCCAAACAGCTGAACAGGCACCACTTAAGGTTTTCCTCTTCCTTCCTCCCATGTTGTCCTTGATAACAATTGTTAGTCTCATGGGATTCCTTTCTCCATGAATAAATAAATAACTGATATGTTGGAATCAGGTAAGAGCTCTTGGATCAATTGTAAGCACTGATGGCACTTGTTTCTACAGGAGATGAGACAATAGATTCATTGTCCACGCTGCTGTATAAACACCCTCTCTCTGCGTATTATGTCAAAGAGGAAAACAAAACAAAATGGGGTTTATTGTGTATGTGCAAGTCTAATCTTTCCAGGCTACCAAGTTAAAAATGCTTTTCATCTAGATCAAATAAGAACAACATGAACAATACACCCCCAAATCCTATCCAAATAGTCCGAGGCTGCTCACTCATACCTTCTCTTCTCTGTTCTCTATTTCATGTGAACAAAGCTAATTGTCAGTAAACCTAGGCAACGTTTATTTAAACTCCTGCACTGATAAACACCACATCCCACATGTATTAGTCAAAGCCTCAAAGCAGTCTGCGGGGTACTGTGAGCATCTGAGCCAGACACAGGAGCCAGGGAATGCATGTTCGGATGTGGATGGGCTGCAGAGGTAGCTGAATGAAAAAAAGCCCAAGCAAAACAAAGATATCTTGCTGTACTTTTTCTCCCTTCCAGTTTTCTGATGCAACAATTATTTTGCATCCTTCAGTAGTCTGGGAAGAAATATCACAGCGTTATAAAGCTTAACTGCAGTAGAAGAATAATGGCTGCAGTGGCAGAACACAATGGATGACTGGGTACGGCACCAAGTCCCATTCAGGAGTCATCCTTAGCTATTCAGTCGAAAGCTTCATGCTGTTCAGAGCAGTGAAGTACACTTTGTGTGGCATGAAATTAATAACTTTCCTAGTCCTAATTTGAGCGTGATACTGCACTTCACTAATCTTTTGATTTGGCAGAAGGTGACCCTTGTAATTTGTTATACAATAGTGCATACCATCCTAGTTTCTTTTAATCCATCTTTAAGGCAGTCTGGACTACTGGATGAGCTGATTTAGGGTGCCCAGTCCTTCCAGCCCTGCAAGACAGACATACCAAAACATTCACAGAGCTGTGAGATAGACCATATACCCCAGAAAGCTGCAATATTCCTGGAGCAGCTCCAGGCGTGAGATGACAGTGGCTTTTCACTGGTCAGCTCCTTCACAGGGCAAGGCTGGGCTGGGACCTGGCAACAGGGACTTTGGCAGCCTGTGCAGGCTCACCTGCAGTGTGGCGTGGGAGCGCCATGGGGGAGGCTGGCACAGCCCAAGGCTGGAGCCCCGCTCGAGCACCCAGAAGCTCTGGAGTGGTCCTTTCATCTCATCAGAGCAGACCTCTAGGTAGCACGGACAAGCGAAATGCCTTTGTGCGTCCGTTCCCGAGTCAGTGGTGAGGTGTTTGCCCAAAGGCGTATCTTTCAGGAAAGTACCCACCATTTCTCTCCCTAGCTTTTTCTAGTAGCTAATTTGCCTTTGCTGTTGAGTTGCTAAGAATTCTTTCTGAGTAGAAACAGAAAGTCCCAATCATTCAAATTACACATTTTTAAATGGCAATCTCAGCATGGCAGTGTGTGAGGCACCAATACATTTCAATCAGGATTTAAAAGATTATTTTATCTGAGCCACACAAGACCTTATGTCTTAAACCACCATCTTCAGTAGGGATTTAAGCTAGCAGAAGGTTTTATAATTCAAGTTTTTCTGAAATGTGACCAACTCTTTTAAGATTTTTCATTGATTTTTCATCTTAATTTTTCCCAGCAAGGATTATAAAAATGTACTTATGGGGAGCAACACCACTTGATACATACGCTGTCACTGTAGGAAAACATATGGTCCTGAATAATTTGAAAAGAAAACATATATCTTCCTGTAGCAATTGCACAGAGTGAAACTAAAACTCCTTAATGCAAGAGACTCATATGAGGTTAACATCTGTTGGTTAATGATTCAAAACTTTCTGTGCATGATATTCTTTTAAGATGTGTAATGAAATCTTGTACAGTCCATCTGAAAGGTGGACCTAACGTTTATGGCTTTTCCTTCTCCCAAAGGTGCAAGAAACTTTTATTTACAGTCCCTCAAGGAAAAAAACTATTATTTTCTAGTTACGTTTCAGTCTAAATTTGTTTGAATTTTTACCAATGATTCCCCTCGCTCTGTGGAGAATAGATGCCTCATCCACTTGAAGAACAGAATAGCTGAGGATGACTACTGAATGGGACAGAATTCTCCTTGGAGGGTGGGAAATGATTCAATGCTTCGAAAACAAAACAGCAAACAGAAGATGAACTAACAAATGTGAAAACCCATCCCATTACAATTTCATCACCTATAAAACTGCAGCTGTTTCAATTTGTGAAACCAAGCAATTTCTCCTGCACCTGTCAAACCTGCCTGGCATTTCAATAAATTGTTCCATGTGTTGGTTTTGCTCATGTCTTAACATAGCTTGAGAAATATGGTCTTAAAAAGGGCTAAGTACAGACAAAATGTAGAGTTAATCAGAGTAAAGCCACATTTTCAAACCACCAGCCATAAACAGTCATTCATATGTATGAAAGAAATAGAAGTTCTTTGGTGAAAAATGTAGTAACAGATGCAAACCAGACACACTCAAGAAGTATGAGACAAGGGAGGCTTTCTTTCTGCCCTGCACATTATTTCCTTTCTTAGCTTAGTATTAGCATGCTCACACACACAATAAACATATTGCCCAGTACTTTATTCCTTGTGGTCTTCACTTTCTTACAAGACGACGGCAACAAAGATCTTTGTTTTAGAAACACGAGCTGAAGCGTGAGTCCCCAATACTGACTTACCAGCCTAAGGGCTGGAGTCTCCCACATGTGAAGGTTGTTGGTTTGGGGAAGCCTGTGACTGAAGCAGCTTGTTTTGAGTCTCTTATTCCACATGCTTGGTTGTGTGTGGGTTTTCTTTTGCCTAATTCTTGCAAAAAAAAAAAAAAAAAATCTGAATTCATTTCGGGTAAAAGCCATTGGAAGCAAATGCATTTTTCCTCTGAGTAAGCCAACATTTTTTGAGGGATCGAGGCTGATCCAGTTAAACAATAACTATGACATCAGAGAAAAATATCTACTGTTGAAAATATCCTGCAAGCAGAAGGATCTACAAGGTTTTAGTTTGGCGTGTAAATCTTTTTACAGGGCTCCTACTCACCAATGTAAATTACTGTGTCAAAGAATAAGTGAAACGCAGAAAGAGGTACCACTTCGCTTAAAAAATTACCTTCGTTTAAAGCAAACAGAAACTGAAGAAGGGAAGTAGAAGGAGGAAATGCCTGAGACAGACAAGTTAGCCAGGTTTTTAAATGTACTGAATAGTTTTTCTAGTAATGTGACCATGAAATAAGGGAAATCAGACCACAGACTAATGTTATGGACTTGGCCAGTGACTCCTTTGCTGAAGACAACATTTTCAAAAGCAGCAAATGCACCAAACTCTTGGTTCCTTGTGAGTCCCTTTGACTTGCTCCACTCCCTGGCAGTGTGGAGAGCCTGGGTGAGTGGCACACCTGCCTTCAGTCAAAGGGGACTACCTTTTAGGTGGCATACCTACACTGGAGAAACACAACGTGGGTGTCTGGATCCCATAATAACGCACAGATCTGCAAAGGTATTTGGGTGCAGAAGCTGCTGGGGTTTTCCAAAACTCAAACAAGTTCCTCCAAGAGCTTCATAAAGCACGGTGCTGGGCTGCACGCTTTCGCAGCTTGCGATGGAGAAGAAACGATCTCTCCCTTCATCTCTGTACGGGCCTATTCAGTGCACAGGCTACTGAATGGGAAAGGTGCAGGTAGGTTAAGCCTTGTAGAGAAAAAAAGGAGAATACAATGAACAGAAGAAATTTGGTGAAAAGAAGAAGTTTATATATATATATATTTAACTTCTGGAGGACTGCCAGCATGCTTGGAACTATACAGAAAGAAAATCTCATCAGGCTTTTCTCATATCTGATACACAGCTCTTTCAGGCACTGAATAACTGGGGAATGGAATGAACAATCTCAGAGCAGCCCTGACCTTTTTTCCCCTCAGCATTTCTTAATTAATCTTAAATAGAGAAGGAAAGGATTTATTTAGTCCAGGCAAGGTATTACAGAGTAATCACCTTTGCTCCCTCAGCGCTGTACTCAGAAGTGCAACACAAAAGAGCCATAAAAAATAAACTTTTGAATCTGAAATGAAACCCGTTCCTCTCACAGGGGGCTGGCGGGGGGTGTATGCGTGGAAACCGTGGGCTTAGGAAGGAATGGGCACTAATGGACGCTTCTGACAACGTGAATCAGATCTCACAATCTCCTTATCAAAAACATGGATCTCCTGTTTCCTCCAAGTGCGGTGTAACTCCTGATATTATGCACTGGGGAGACACTGTCAAACTGAAATGCAGGAGCTAAAAGAGAAGTGTCAGGGCCAGGGTAATGAATGGAGACTCTAAGTCCCCTCCTGAGGACTGCGTTTCTTCTTGCCTGTCCATCTCTCGAAGCAGCTTGATGCTATCAGAGGCCTTGAGCTACGAGATGATTTTGTCTGACATACTGCATGAAATATTATACCTAAAACAACCATAAAAAAGGGAATTTTAAGAGGTGCTTATGCATCTCCTTTTCTTTCGGTCAGGCAATGACATAGCACAGACCTTATCTGTTCACAGCATCTTGTGTGGGACTATGGGCTTGTTCAAATAAAAATAGAGACCTGGTATAACAATGCTTATGGTGCGGCACCAAAACTCACCCTGTTTTGTGAGGCAGGAAGATAAGTGACAGTAAAACAATGTATACATATATATATATAGACACACACACAGATATATATATGTATGCTGTGTATTAACATATGTGTATATATATGGCTAGGTCTAGATTTGAGCCCCTTGGGAAAATTCACCAAGATTTTTTTTTCTGGAAATATTTTGGGAAGCACAGAAAAAAAGTCTTCAAAACTAATTGGTGAATTTCAATAGAACAGCACTGAGGATTCTACACAGTTGCCCTGATGGGACCCAAAGGATGAGTCTACACCAGACCTGTTCCCGGTCTTCTCACATACTTTAACTGAACTGTAGGTCAGTGCATGAGGATGTATAATGAGATCTGTCCTTTTTTAAAAATAACACCTGCACAGAATTCACTGTTACTGCATGATTGTTCTAAAGTGGAGAAAACTCTTGGCCAAGGATGGATGGAGAAGCAGGTACTTTGCGTTCTCTATTCACTCTCAGGCAAGTGATGGCCAGAGATGCTGCATGTAACATTACCTCAATGCAGCCAAGGATTTGGTTGCAGTGATAACAGACAGAGGAGACATCCAGGTACTGCCCCAGAGCCAGGACAGCAGGAGGGTCTTTTCTGCCCCACCACACACAGACATGTGTTCTGCAAAATTCATTTGTTTGAGGAACCTGGTTGTTTCATTTGAAGTAGAGCCAGGAAGAATGAATCAGAACAGGAATAATGAACTTGACGGAGAAGCAGTTGCGGAAGTGTGTCCTGGTTTTAGAGAGGCAATAGGAATACCAGCATTGTTTGTTTCTCTGAAAATGCCAAGTTTTTAAAGCACTACAGACAATGCTGGCCCAACCACATGCCCACTGTGCCCTACTCAATGTAGAAAAGAGTGCAGTTACTCCATGTCAAATCTTGTGAGCCTGGTGATCAATGAACACCTCTAGTTGAAGGCTGCGTCTTTAGGATGCACATCCACAGAGCTGCTGAACATTGAGCAGCATTTATGTTCATTTATTTTTTGAAAGCTCAAGATCAGCACTGACTAACAGTCCTAAATAAAAAGGCTTGGTTAATAATTAGCTTTGTCTACTGGTTTCCTAGACGATCAAGAAATCAGGCTGAAGTCAGCGATATCACAGTAGAAAGGGACAGGGTGTCCACAGAGCAAGAGAGATGACAACATGGAGCCAGGATGCAAACTGAACACAGCCTGGGGACACAGTGGACATGCTTATCATCACATCTCCAATCTGTTGGCATAAGAAGAAAAGACCATGCTACTGAGCTAAAGATTGCTTTGGTTTTGGGCCCTGAGGATCATAGAATCACAGAATGGTTTGGGTTGGAAGAGACCTTAAAGACCATCTAGTTCCAACTCCCCTGCCATGGGCAAGGACACCCTACACTAGACCAGGTTGCCCAAAGTCCCATCCAACCTGGCCTTGAGCACTTCCAGGGATGGGGCCTCTACAGCTTATCTGGGGAACCTGTTCCAGTGCCTCACCACCCTCACAGGGAAGAATTTCTTCCTAATATCTAATGTAAATCTCCCCTCTTTTTGTTTAAACCCATTACACCTTGTCCTATCACTATATGCACTGGTAAACAGCCCCTCTCCAGATTTCCTGTAGGCCCCTTTAGGTACTGGAAGGCCATGATTAGGTCTCCCTGGAACCTTCTCTTCTCCAGGCTGAAAAAGCCCAACTCCCTCAGCCTGTCCTCGTAGGAGAACTGCTCCAGCCCTCTGATCAACTTCGTCGCCTCCTCTGGACTTGCTCCAGCAGCTCTGCATCTTTCCTGTACTGGGGACCCCAGAGCTGGATGCAGTACTCCAGGTGGGGTCTCACAAGAGCGGAGTAGAGGGGCAGAATCACCTCCCTCGACCTGCTGGCCACATTGTTTTTGATGCAACCCAGGACACAGTTGGCTTTCTGGGCTGCCAGAGCACACTGCTGGCTCATGTTGAGCTTCTCTTTCACCAACAGACCCAGGCCTTGTTTGAGTGAACATATATCCAAGTAGATCACAGAGATATCTCTTTATTTGAGGGGCAGAGGCGACATTTTGAGCACTGTGCTCTTAATTATTATCACCATAATTGCATTTTTTATTAAAATAGTCTACATAACCTTTAATTTCAAGGATTCTTACAGGGGAACAATAGAAGGCAATTTTAGAAGAGTTCAAACAAGAAATGAATCACAGTTTGTAATCATTAGCTGCAGGTTGTAAGTTCCTAATACTGGGCATTCTCCCAACTGCATAGCTTCGGCAGCAGCATAGCCGTTAACTTTATTACAGGTTTTTATATCACAGGCTGTCCTCCTCCAGCGTTACTTTCCATTATCTTCTCTTCAGATGCGTTTTCTTACAGCTCTTCTTTACGTCACAGCCTAGCAGTTAGTCAGAAAGGTTTTACATAGAGGATTCCCACAGTGATTTTGTTCCCCTAGCACAGAGTTTTAGTCCAACAGTCCAACTCGAAGAACTGATGTTACAATGGCCGTTGTTTTAAGGAACACTCCTCTAAGTTGACCTTTTAGGCATGAGAGGTCCAAAGTTTTGCATGAATCAGAGAGTGTCAAACAGTGACAACATGCTTCAAAATGTCATTAATTTTAAAGCAAGACATAAATTATCATTAATCAAATTCCAACCTACTTATATTTAAGCTGTTAAACAGTCTTTCAATAGATAAATGCAGGGATCTTTGGGGAAAACAAAAGAACTGATAGAACTATATATTTTGTCACTAATCTGTAATTATTTAAAATGGAAAGAATTTCAAGCCATTTTAGTGACTTATACTTGGATGAAAATTCTTGCAATACGTCTACAAATTTTATTGCTGACCTGCAGTTCAAGCATTTGGCTTAATAACCTTTTTTAATATTTCTTCTATACACTTGAAGACCTTTAACTGCCCCAGTAAAAAGCATACATAGGAACTGATTGAAGCATAACAGTCTAGCAAATATCTAATAAAACCAGAGCAGGAAATAAAATATATCTTTCCCATCTATAGTTGCAAAAATCCCAATTCTCTCCCAATCATCCATACAAAAATATTTTTGATAGCAACAATAGTCAATAGCTATATTATTTGTGTTCATGAAAACTTAACTGAGATTTAAACCTGACTTCTTTAGGCAGTGTAGGAACTCAGTCTCTCTTTCTCTACCCCAAAGAGCTTGCAATCTTCACAGCTGGCCAAAGGATGCCTGTTAGGATAGCTGAGGTGGCTCTCCAGAGTCAAACACTACACCAGAGTCAGAGCCGCAATGAGAAGTCTGTTCTCCTGAGGACTCATTTAGCACCCAGTACTGGTGCAAGGTAACCCCTTAAAAATGCCACCTGAAAAGGTCCCAGCCCCCTGAGATGCTGGAATACTGCTGCTGTTCGTAGGAGACAGTGGAGCCTTTCCATAATGTGGACCCCAGTTCCAGCCCAATATCAAATCACTAGGCAGTTGGCAGTGGGGCAGCAGGCACAGGGTTCCCCCTCCTCCTCTTAGGGCAGACTTTGAATGTTTTGAGGAAAGCCTTGATGTGTGCTACCTAACTGGCAGGCACTTTCACCATGCGTAGTCCTTCAGATCTTTTCAGAAGACAACTGATCCCCCGCTGTGTGCTTTGTGTAGCATGCCAATATAAATGGCCCTGAAAAGCACAAGCAGGTAGGCTGTTGGCATCTGAACAAGTGATCTCAGCTACAGAGCTGCAGGATCTGACCACACATATGGCTTCTCCTTCACTGGAGCTGGGAAGTAAAACAGGTTACCACTGGTGATGGTGCATGTCAAATGAATGTCTGCCCATATCTACAGTAAAAAGTGGCAGTCCCTGCCCTGTGCACAGCTCACCATCTGTGCTGCTGATGTTAGACAGAGGTTTGCATATTTGGGAAGTTGCCTGTGGGAGACACAAGAGCAGTGAAATAAGCACTGGGTTACAGAGCACAGCAGGCACCAGTCTCAGGTTGTCAACTCTTCAGCCATTTCCCAATGCATCACAGTATGGGAACAAGCTTTGGCCATAATGGAAGACACTTATATGCCCCTTGGTACTCTTGACTTTGTAGGACAAGCAGAATCTCTATTTGTCATGCCTTTTTCTTCAGAAATTTCTTAATGAGCTGAGTAGACTGGAAATAATAGCTTTTCAAGTTTAACACAGCATCTTCTGGTGCCACTGCCATGTGAGCAGGACTGTATCAGACTCTTCTTCTGACCATGTGCAGAAGAAAAATAAATATTTTAGTGCCTGTGTCATTAAGCTGCTGAAAACTCCTGAATAACATCCAGCTCCAGCAAACCCTGGCAGATGTTTGCTGCTGCTGTTTCAAGAAAAGGAAATATCTTCTTTTTTTTTCATGAGGCAAAGTTACAGTAAGGGTCAGGAAAAAAGAGTAACTTCTGTCTTGTATAATAATTTGTCTAACTGACTTAGTTACCTATTTTCTTTTTGTCCACTTATCTGTGAAATGGGAATGATTTGTCTACCTCATCAGGATATTTTGAGACTTGGTTAATTGCTTGTAAGCTGATTTGGAAATCTGTCAGTGTGGAGTCTTCAATAAACATTAAAATTTATTGGTCTCAGAGCTATTCATTGTTTTCTTACTCCCTATATTTAATCGTCTTGCTGTAAAAGCAACTGTTGTAAATAACAACCACTAACAATTATTTCATGGTAACATGCTGTTTAGAAAAAACCTTCTGTGTTATTGATTTGATTTTGCAAGTCTCTTTTGCGGTTTTAGGTCTTGCTTGTTTTTCCATTGCTGTAGCATCTCCATTTACTTGTTTTTCTGCAGAAGTGGTTGCTGTCTTTCCATTTTCTCCTTCTCTACATCAGTCAATTTGTTAGAAGGATATAAGCTTTCCCCTTGCTTTCAAGTCCCTGATTCCTTTCTCCATGGACACAATCCTTCACCTCCCCTGGGCTTGTAATCTTCATCAAAACCATGTCTTTAATTAGTAGATAGGGTAACATACACCAAATTGCTCTGAATTCTTATTTCTTCCCAGCCCCTGCAGATCATACTTATCATGCTCCCCATTTGGCGGAAGAATCACATTGATTTTTCAGCAGACACAGCTGTCTGCTGTCTCAGTATCTCAGTTTGCATCACCTCTTCCCACACAGCCAAGGGTGCTCAAAACCTTTACGCTGTTCTTCTTGCTGGCAGTTTCTTGCATCACGATGTTTTTCAGACAGTTTGAATGTCCAGACTGAGGGTAAATGATACTGAGGCTGCTGAGCTGAGTTATGGTAGCAGTGACATCATTGTGTCTGGGGTAGGATTGCTCTAAGAATTAAACTCCAGACTCTGTGGCCTTTAAAGCAGCGTTAATATGCACTTGGCAGAAGACTCAGAGATCTCATGCCTGGCCCTTCCCCAAACAGAAGCCATGCTCAACTCTGAAGGCACGTAATGAAGAGAGACCGAAGCAATATTCAGGCTCAAGCAATATCTAATCTGATTTCAAAAGGAATGAGCCAGTGCAGGCTCTCAAAGGAACCACCCCCCCATTGCTATTTCATTAGTAATGGTGGATAATGAGGACCTGAAAGTGGTAGAACAGCTGTAAGGGGGTCTGGAAAAACACAGTCAGAGTCTGAAATTTAAAAAAAAAAAAAAAAAAAAAAGAAGAGGAAAAAAGTAGTCTGTTTCTCAGAGGGACTGAGCTGAGATAAAAAGTAAATCTTAATTCCCTGGCCTGCATTTCCCAGGAGGAGAGTGATGTACAGCATGGGAGAAAAAGGCGTATGGGCTATGCGTACAGAAACAAAACTTCCCACATCTGAAAAGAGAGCAAGTTTTGAAGAGCTCATTAGAAAACGAGATAACAAGCAACATGGATTTACCAGTATGCCAAACTTGCCTGGTATCTTCCATTGATGAGCCAAATGTGGATAATGTAATCCATACAGTCTTTGGTAACTCAGTAAAACAGTGATAACACACGGGAATTAGTTAGTTAAATTGGAAAATAAGACTACTTTTACAGAAATAATTAAGAGAAAAAGGAACTAGTTAAAAGTGTATTGACAAGAGGAAGGTTAATACTGGAGTTGGGTTTGACACAAAATCTAGGCTTGTGCTCATAACTTTTGCCAGTGATCACAAATGATCTGCTCAGCAAAAGAGGACCAGAGTGGGAAGAGAGGAGTGGGATGGAGGTAGAAGTGTGAAGTGGACTCCATGAGAAAGAATAGTGAAAGAGGAATATATGGATGCTTTGGTAACCCCAGAGAGATCTCCAGGCCAGCAAATGTGTCAGCTGCCTTTGTCTGCTAGGGTGATTGGGGAATGGAAAGTCGATCCTAAAGAAAGAGTCTAAAAGAAGTTGGCTCATTTAGCCTAGCCAGATACAACTGAGAGAAGAAATGACTGCTCTCTGTAGATACACTGGTGGTTGTACCTATGAGGGAAGTGCAAGAGCTATTTAAGTTGTTGGTACAAGAGCAAATGAGAATAAATTGGTCATGTGTAAAATTAGGCTGAAAATGAAAGGAGGATTTCTAAATTTTCAAGTAAGGTGATTTTCCCCAAAGTGAGAGAGACATGGGCAATTTCAAGCAGCTGCTTGACAGATTTGTAATAGGAATTATGAGACATGTTTAGGAAAAGAGATCAAGCTTAAAGAGCCTGGATGTGCCTTCTTGTCTTACATTTTATGAAAGAGGAAGGAAGAGGTTAGGCAAGGGAGAAAGAAATAAGAAGACCTTCCTCTCATTCTTTTTTCTTTTTTTTTCATTTTCTTTCATTCTGCTGTCATGTTTTAGGTTTGAACAGGGGACTCACCGATGTTTTCTTGTCTAGACATTGCCAGTTTTGCCTCGTGAATCTTTTTTCTATATGCTAATGGGGAAGCAAATTATTAGCAGCGATCCTAACCCAAAGCACACCTTAGTTCAATGGGAAGACAGAGAAAAGCAAAGTTCTTTATGGAAAACCAGTACTTGGGCATTACAGTTTCTCATCAGTTCTCATATTTCATCCCTTTTGTTTAATTAATAGTTTTTTTCAGAAATGGATTGATAGACTGAAGGTGAGAAAATTATTGATCAGCTCAATGAGTGTCTGTAGCACACTCGAAGCCTCACTGAGATAGAGGAACACCTTCATCTCAATTATATTAAAGCCCTGTGGCAGTTATGGTATGCAACAGTCAAGTTATAGTCGGATAAAGTCATTTGGGGTTGTGCTGGGCAAGGCTGAGTGCTTGCAGCTTTGGCTGATGCTAAGAAGAGCCACGAATGCTCAGCACCTCTCCACATGGAAGAAGTGGGATGGGAAAGAAGTCTCTATTGCAGTAAAACTCTGTCTTGCTTGCAGTCAGCCAGGACCCCTGTCTCTGGAAATCAACTTTAAAATTTATGTACTTTTGTGACATTGACCCAAGCAGCTAAAAAAAGCAGCAGTCATCCCCTATAAAGTTGGCTTTTTCCTAAGGTACAGTCAGCTTCAGCTCTCACTTATTTTCTTCTAGGTAAGCTCCAAATTACCCTTCAAAAAAAGGTAACTCCAGTTCTGAAATGGACTTCTAGACCTGTAAAAGTAGCAGAGCAGAGAGCAGCACCCCCCTCCCCTCTCCCTGCAGCACAATCTACCAGAGGGAATGTAATCTGTAGGAGGTCAGCTGGAAGTACTGATTTCAAGGGCTTTCTGTATCACTAAATTACTGTAATCCTAAAAATGGTATGCAGGTAATTCTGCAGTCCCCTCAGCTGCTTACTGCCTTGAGCTCTAAAGCAGGCTGAGCTGTCATCTTCATGCACGAAGATGTTTGTGAGTTAGTCTCTCCGGCTTGTATATGAAGAAAGCTGCTGGTGTGTAGTGCCATAAAATATCAACCTAGAAGGAGAAGGGCATGGTTTCTACAAACTACATATTTGGAAAAACTGCCTTGAAACAAAGATAGGGATTTTCTCTTCCTTCTTGCACGTTCACTTTAGCTTGACCTAAATTGCTAATTAATGTAAATTTTCTCAGTGAAAAAGGATTATGGATATTCTTTCCCTTATCAGGTTTCAGACTAGCAAATCCTTAATCCCTGCAATAAACTTCCTCTCTAAGACATGCCCTGTTCCTTTTTTTTTTTTTCCCTTTTATGGAAGACAGCTCTTTCTTTTCCCATTTATCAGTCATTTATCTTCTTCATATTCTGAATAAATTTGTATTTGGTCTTGGTCCAGATCTAAGAGGATAATGAATTTCGATGTTCACTGGGGTTACCATATCATCAGCCAATGTTTGAGTGGCACAGGCAGTTAGTTCATCCTTCATTCTACTTTATCCACGTTGGTTGTGTTGTGTTATACGACATGGTATGTTGTTTCAAGACGAGGGAGGTCATATATTGCAAAGTGTTATCCAAAAGTCCTTTATAAGGGAGGCAAGTGCAGCAGAAGGCAACAGTGCAAATACCACAACATCCCTTCCCAAACCCATACGGTAGGGATGGCAGTAGGTGGCAATGGAAGGCCCCTCTGCCCTGGGATATCCCGTTGGCTGAACAGCCATTGCGTGTTTGCAGGTTTACCACCTTCAGTGATCTTCTGAATCAGAACAGTCTGGTTTTGTGGGTAATCCTGCACAACCCTGAAGGATGAGAGCTGTGAGCCCCTCACAACAGAGGAATGTGACTTCTGTCAATTAACAAAACCTTTTAATGGAATGTTGGAGAAGTTGAAGTGCTGCTAGTATATGAAAAAGGGAGATTTCTCAGACATTTGTAGCCAAACCAAGTCAGCGGCCTATTTGTATTGGTATCCAGTATGCAACATCGGTGGACAGGGAACAGGATGGTAACAAAATGAAAGTAATTATGTGCTATGAGACAATAAAGTCTTTTAATTTCCCAGCCTTGTCAGAAGGTGATCCTTTTATGCCATGACCTCAGATTGTGTGAACAACGGTTTTTATAATTTATCTTTGTTGGAGAAACTTCAGATTCCCTCCTTGTGCCTATATATGTTCCATTTTCTTCTCTCCCTTTCTCTTTTTAGATGTGTGTTGTCATTAATTAAAAAACAATATTTTTTATTAAAATATCATCCTGATCCTATATGCAGTTAGCTGTTACACCTCTTGCAACGAAACAAGACAGACGTTGTAAATCATTTGGTTTTCTTCGAAACCGCGCCGGTTTTAAGTGGATGAAGTCCCTATCTGTTTGTTTGAACCATGCCAGCAGTGAGTGCTACAGGGTATTCTGCAAAATCAATAGTTGCTATTTTCCCTTTTATTTCAATTAAGTGGGCTGCCTTTTAATTTCAGCCTTTCCTTCCTGTTCTCTGACCTCCGGACATGATTAGCCCATACCCTGAATCATCTGACACAGCAGGCAGCATCCCAGAGGGTCAGTGCTTTGTCATCACAGAATAAGCCAGGCTTAAAAAAAAATCTGGTCCTCAAATTCAAGTCAATGTTTGAATGCACTTTCAGCCTAGCCTAAATCCACAGAGCTGTGCCAGTCCTTTCTGCACTCTTGGCTAGAGTAACAAAGAGGATTGCAATTTAATGAAAACATAAGGCTCAATGGAAAATGAAAACAATGAAGATACATCTGGTACTTTCTTCCAAAAAGATCTGAGCTGAAAAAAATAGTTGCATTTCCTGAAAATTGGAGTGTTCTAATCTAGACTGATATGGGTGGGTTTTTTTAGAATTAGACTTGAAAAGCACCTGTGCCAGAAATTTGAGCTTTTTAAGGAGACAGACACAATGACTTTAAACTGGAGAGATCAGATCAGAGTCCCATCCCTTGTTTCATCATAAACCCTATTGATCTGGGAGAAGCCTACATATAACACATCTGTGAATCTGTGAATCTCCTCTGGCTTTCAGTCACCAGTAAAGTGGGGACAGCAACACCTCACCCTGCAGGCAGGTCTGCCTCTCACCGAGCTCTATGCACCCTGCAAGACCTGTCTCTCCCTATGAAGGTAGGATGTACCCAGGGAGTTGCTGGTGTTGGTTATGGTGTGCTGGTGCTGTGGTGATGCAAACTGTCAAACAACAACATCACATGCTAGATTGAAATCAAGAAACCCAGCAGCTCTGCTTGTGTATACGCAGGATTTTGGTGGTTGTTCAACCAGAGTGACCAGAGCATTGGCAGGGAACCGAACTGACTGTCTTTAACCACCTTTCCCTGTCCTCCCAGTAGTTAAATGCAGCATGTCACCAGTCCAGCAAATGCAAGATATATTGCTGGGAGCCAGCAACATGTTATGAATATGTGGCTTTTCTTGTTCGCACATGTTTCAAGCACTGGCGTAGGAACAATGTGGCTAATGTTTGAATGCAGGGGATTTTCTGGGAGGAAGGTACTGGGGGTAAGAGAAACGTCAGTGAACACATATATCTATTGACAGCAACGTATAGGGAAGGAATTTTCTTCTTTTGTGTCACTAAATTGGTTTTACTGATTTTACCTATCTTCATCACAATAGCAAAAAGGCAACATCCGGTAAAATGAAAACCCTCAGAAACTAAAAATGGCTATTTGTACCGATCCACTGTCCAGGACTGTATCACTATGCCATTTTCTTCAAATATGACTACAATTAACAGTCTTTTCCAATGACAAATTCACTGATCATCAGTTTAGCTCTGAAACCCACCCACCCCATAATTTTCCCTCCTTCTATAGAACAAAATGATGTAGAGGCTTCCAGTGATAACTTGTCTTAGCTCTAAACAGAGATAGAGGACAATTGCTAATAATTAACCTTACACAGGAACTGTGAGCTCTTCTGTTTCCTCTTTAAGAATACATTTATTTTAAAACATTTGAGCAATTTTGACAAACATATAAACCTTTCTGGTGAGCTGAATATCCAACATACATGTGTCAATAATAATATACTTAAATGAGAAGCAGCTTGGGACGAGAACTATTTTTATGCGCTGAGTTTACGTGGTGTTTGAGCTATCTACCGTAGGCTTCCACCAACCACCTTGGAAAAAAACCCATCAAACACTGCACTTTTTTCCTTCAAGTAACCCTGCTAGTGTTTTCCAGGTTTGCCTTTAAATCTGGCATCTCAGTGCCCAAAACAAGTTGACCCTGACTTTCAAACTAGTAGCTGGTGTAGGCTTCACTTTCTTTGCCTGAAGGGTTAAATGGACTGACCATATTCTTGGCATAATGAAGAAAGGGAATGAATGGGGATGGATGAATGAATGAACGAAAGAGTGAATGGAGCAGCTTATCTGCTCCTACTCCAGTCTGTTTAAAGAGAGGGTTGTCATTTTAATCATTCAGGAAATCCCTTCCACAGGGGAGTTCCTGCTACCAGTCTCTTTCTGGTGCTTTGCTTCTCCTGTCTGGGTCTACCCAGACAGACTCGGAATGCCTGTCCTGCTGCCACATGGAAATGACTTTGTTGGTCCATTTAAGTAGGGAGTGTGCATCACCATCACTATAAAAGAGTCAAAGAAACAGAAAGGACTTAACTAAAGTGAGGAGGTAGAGCGTTACACTTGCATTTCCTTAAGGAAATCAGCAGTAACTCATAATACGTAGCAGAACTTTTCTGAATCCTAACTTATCTGCCTAAATTAAAGAATATAAAAGAAATCCAAATCCAGGTGTACCTCACTCTTATTTTTTCTCCTGCATTAATTGTGATTACAGGCAAATTACCAGCTATGAAATATTTTGCTGAGCTCACAAATACCTCTTTGTTCTCCTTTTTCCCCCCTCTTCGAGATGATGAATGGAGGTGGACAATGCTGCACTTCAGGCAAATGAATGAAAGGTGTAGAGGGAGTCATACCCCTAGGTGGATGTGGAGGAGGGAGTCAAGAGACAAGCTGCAACAACCCCTGCACTCTTCTTTGAAGTGTATTATCCCAGTCTGAATAGCTGATTGTATTGCATCAACCCCTTTGGACAGCTGTGATTGAGATATACATTCCACAGCAAAGACTGCTGACGTAATGCTTTTCGGTCTCCCCCTGCCGCCCGTCCCTGTCCCCCCTCCCCAGCTCCTGCGCTATTGCCCTTGGTGTTCGGTAGAACTGCCCATGCCCCGGGCTCATTACAATAGGAGACTCGTATTGAAACACTTTCCTTCTTCAATGACTTTCTCTCTGCTCTGGCAAATTAACAAATACAGCAACAATGACAACAATAAAGTAACAGAAAGAATTAAAGGAAAATCTTACCCTCTTTTTAAAAAACTGAAAGGCTGAGCACTTCTTCACTGGAAATCCATTCATGTCTTTGTTGACCATTTTCCACAGCGAAGGGCGCACAGTGATAGATCCAGTGTGGCACTTGCTTAGTGCATCTGTTTTCTTCTGTATCCCTTCAGTTAATGAAGACAGAGCAGGACGGGAGACTCACTGGCACGGCTCGGGCAGCTGTCCTTTACACATTCATCCTGCTGCACCAGCTACTGCAGCAGCAGCAGCAAGCAGCAGCCTCTTCCAGCTTTCAGATGCAGCAGGCTATTAGCTTCTTAAAAACATCCCTTAAACACACACGCTCCTATAAAACCCTGTGACAGCTTTCAGAGCACAGGCAGCAGATCTCAGGCTAAGTGCGTCTCATAAACCCAGGTCCTTCCATCCTGTGGGTGCTGCTGGTCCCTCAGACTACATAAGCAGCAAGGCTACCGCGCTCAATTTGCTATTCTTCTTCTTCAGGTGGTGTGATTCACTGCTGTTTGAGATGAGAGCTGGGTTTGATTGTGCAAATTCCAGTGGGAGCTGCGGTTCAGCAACAGCACAGAGAGAGAGAGAGAGAGAGATGCACAGGCAGAGCAGCCGAACACAAATAACCGTACAAAGGATAGGAGGAAGGCTCAGGGAAAGAAGTGCTGAAAGGCAATATGCTTCCCCTGGGAGAGTGACAGGGATAGCTCTCGTTTTATATGTGGACAGTCTTTGAGTAAAAAGAAAAGACACATGGGTCAATTAAAAAGATGGTTTTATTATGTTGCTGTCCTTGTGGTGATTTAAACAGTGGTACTTCAGAAACAAGCCCATCCGATGATCAATGCAACACTGGGTTATGTGACAGGACCTGTTATAGACAGAGAAGCACTGGAGCTTCGTTGTGTAGTTCAATGAGCTTAAAGGAAACCAACAGTTTCTAATAAAGTACATTTACCACGTGTGATGCAGATAAATGTAAAGCAAGCAGACACAGACAAATTTGTTGAGATATTTCTGAAAAAACATAAATATATAGCTTTTTAAAACAGAAGGGCTATTTCATTGCAGAAAAACAGAACTGCAAGGGATCTTGAGAGGACACCTTTTTATCCTTTTTTTATTAAATTCGATTGGGTTACATTTCACCAAGTTTAGTGAATCCAATATAGTGTGCTTAAATAAACTCTGAAATATGTTTTAATTATGCTATATTTTCCAGCAAGGTCTGGAAAATAAAATAGAGACTTCATCACTTTCTCTTATCCTGTGTTCCAGGTTAATAAATGTCAGTTTCAAGGAATGACTTCATTTCTAATATTGATTTGGCTTCTGGTTTTAGCCATAGCTTCCTGACAAACCTTTCTCTGTGAAATTGTTCAGCCCCACAGTACAAAGTATGTTTGAAGATTCTGGTCTACTGTAAATCAGTTACTCCTCAATCATCTCTATGGTTAGGTAAACAGACTAGGCATTTCACATTTTTCAGTGGAACACATTTCATTAGTCCTTGAGGATATTCTGTCACTCCTCTCTGTCTCTTTCATCCACTTTTTTGAAGATCCTTGAAAAATAAGAGCTTCTCTGTTGTTTTTCCTGCCGCAGCACAGGTTTCTCTGTAATGCATATAGAGGGGACCTGTGCACCTCACTGAGACCCCATGCCAAGGTGCTTGTACACCATGGCCTTTTTTCAAGTCAGTAACATGTGATTCCCCATTTTGTACCTCTAGCCCTCATTAACTGTTTGCAAACATTTTAATTTGGCCGTGCTCATATTAGACTTGAAATTTCTTAAAGAAACAATTCATTCAAAACCTCCTTTCCCTTTTCCCCCTTTCCCTTTCCGCTTTTCTCCTTTTCTTTTTCCCTTTCCCTTTCCCTTCGCTTCCCTTCACTTGTCCTTCATTTTTGCTTGCAGCAGTTGCAGAAGCTGCCTAAACACTTTGAGAGAGAAGTATTTCTTGGGCCTAGGCTGAAAATTCTGGTCAAAAGTGCAGGGAGAAGGTACCCCTGTATTCTGATTCAGAGATCAGAATTCTCCCTTGGAAAACTACAAGTTCAAAGTCCAAGCAGTACAGAAGGTGTAATTTTGAGTTTGGGTATTCTTACGAGACTGTCCGAAGCAGTGGGTGAAGAGCTCATCAGAACTGTTCCACTTTGTATTACTGACTGTCACTGGAGCAAGGAGAGAGGGAATTTTCCACTCTGCTCCTCTGTCTGGAGCTAATGGATTTCACCAAGCAGCAATTCAGCCCAGCCTCTGAAAACTCACCAGTGATTCAGAGTGCTCAGCTAGAGGCACGCTGAAGGGATTTTCAGAAAATCTGGAATTCTCAGCATGCTTCAGGCAGGCCTCCCTGAACTGAACATCCGCCTTCATCCCAGAGCCCATCGCTCAGTCTCTTGTCATTTGGGAAAAATCTCTCATTAATTCTCTCCAGCTGTCAGACCTATATTCTGGTGCTTATAGATAGAGAAGTAGATAATAGAGAGTGTCTAAATTTTACTGGTGGCATCTCCCAGTACTCTATTCTGAGCACCACATGCTTTGTTGGCTAATCTGATATGCAAGGAAACTATTGTTGAAAAATGGCTTTCATTCAGGCAAAGCAGGCAGCTTGCTGTGCACGTACGCTTATTTTTGAGATCTTTGATCTATTCAGCCACAGCTTTGATCTGTCTCTCAGCCTCAGATATTTCTCCTGAGGGCTCGGCACTATCTTCCCTTTCACAAAAGCATTTATGTTGCCTCCATCTCCTCCAGAAGACTTCCAGATTGCTGGTTGAAATGCTGTTCTCCTTCCAGCCTTCTAAACCTGACACCCTGTGTGCTGCTGGTGGTGAATATATCTCATGGGTCTTGGTGCCAGGGCCTTGGCGTCCAGACCTTTTTTGGTATTTATTTCATGTGGGCGTTGGCCTCTTTTCAGCTGGACAAACTGTGCACTTAAGTTAAGCATATTTCTATTAGAGGGAAAAAGCTCCAACTATTTTTAAAGTAGCCTGATACTTTTAAAGTACTGTAGGAGTTGTTTTTTGAGGCAGGTGCATTACTGCAAGCGGAATGAGCTCGAACACTATCCTTGCACCATGAAGAGCCCTCCCGGTCCCTGCAGGACATCTGTATTTTGATAAGAATTCTTCTCATTTGAAATCCTGTTGGCTTTGTGGCCTCAAAGGATTTTATTTGCAAACCTTTTTACCACATATATGACAAGTGTGACTCAATGGCTACAGAGCTTATATCTAGCACAGGAGATCAAAAATCTTAAAGAGGAGCAAAAGAGGAGCACCACATACCTGTTTTTATACCAGTAAACAAAGACTTAAAGCCAGAGAGATTTTCCTAAGAAAAAGTGTTCCACTTTATTATGGTGCCAAAAGCATGGCTTCATAATTAAATCTGAAATAAGCGTAAAACTCCATGTTCGCTGCATTTAACTGCAATCAAAAGGCATAAAAATTGAGTAGGAAAATAAGAACTTGAGCCAAGTCAACCCCCTCAGCGGTGCTTTATTGTGACTGTCATGAAACACCAAGGGCTTTCATCAACTTGGTGGCCTGCCAGATGCACCAAGCACTTTAAACAAGTCCTACAGGTACTTCATGCTTTAACGGCCTTTAGCAATTTCCATTAAACTGTCATATACTCACCCGATGATAAAATAAGTTTTTTATTAGGGCAGTCAGGAAAGAAATGCACAGATATTCTAGCTGCAAAATTTTAGAGACCTGCAAAACACACAGTAGTAGTTGAATCCCTGTGAGGCAGTCCCATAGGAGAGGATGGAGGTTTTTTCATCGCAGATCTTCTTGAAGGAGTAGTACAAATTTAGATTAACATAGTATGCAGAGGGGACTAAGCATGGACCAGAACTCTCATTCTGCTATGTCTTTGACAAGCACAGCATCCCAGTTATTGCCCTTGACTTTAAATGCTTACAAGTTCAATGTAACAGGTAACCAGCGGTAAATCAGTCCAGGATATAGTGGGGGACAAGTAAATTATACTGGTAAGTTTGATCAGCTACAGCCTTAATAGCCTAAAACAACTTCTCCCCCTGTCTAAGAAGAATGTTCAATGTGAAATCTGAGTTTTTAGTATCGCAGTGCTTCCTGTGTTTCACTTTGCTGTGCTTTCAAAGTTGCCTACATCTCTGGCATGGGCCAAACCCATGTATTGCAGATCATTTCTAGCACCTTAGCAGTTATGGGTTCTTATGTAGCTGCTCAGTCAGTGAGTGTTCCTCCCCTTCCTTCCTCTGTGGGCAGGGAAAGGTGGATGGTTCCCAGCAGCTATGGCTCTGATATTTTATCCTGGTATCCAATCATGAAGGACACAGCTTGTTTCAAGGAGTACCACTGGAACAGCTCAGAGAGTAAGAATGAAAACTGAAGAGGGAAGAACGAGCATTTAACTCTTCCAGTCCTTATTCTATCTCCAGAAATCAGACTAATGAGTCTCCATATGGAGACTCAGCTCTGCTTTAGGGCAGTTCTTGACGCTTCCTTGGTTGCTCCTCTAGCTACCAGCCTTGTCTGCATGCATCTTGTAACCCTGTTGTGCGGACACCCACCTTACACCAGCTCTCATGTGTTCTTCGCCTTGCATCAGTCACAAGCAGCACTTGTCCCCCAACTCCTATTTTTGTTTGCCACTGTGCTCCATTGCCTCCCCTGCCCCTCACCATATGCAGCACAAGACCATATGGACTGCCTGGTGTGCTTGTTGGCCGGGTTTTTCTGCAGCTCTTCATCTCTGCTGGCTCCTTGCTCTTCCAGTCACCGCGCAGAATGGGGAAGCAAGTGACACAGTAATGACCCCAACATACAATTACCAGGTTCACATACCAGAAATTAACACTGGCGATATAATGCTTAGCAATAAAAGGCTCACATAGATAAAGCTGTTGTGAAGAAAGAAAAGCATGTTGAGCACTTTGGAAACTTGCTCAAAACTAGCACTGCATCCACTCTGGGTTTTTCAGCTTTCTCCTTTGAGAGGTATTTTGAGGGGCTCTTCACAGTGCTGACAAAGACTTGTGATGGTCAAACTTGGTTTTATTTAGGGAAAAACTAAACCATGATGGGACGCTAGGAAAGTTATGGTACTTTCCCATGGTAGCAGAACACCCCCGGTACTGTAGGAAGGCAGAAAGAACAGGGCAGGGGGATTTCCTCAGCTGCAAGAGGAAAGAAGATCCTTACGAACAGTGCTGCCCAGAAATACGGCACAGCCAGGGGCACTGGGCTGGCCTCCACCAGAGCACTCCAGCCCTTCTTTTGCCTCACCTGACTGACTGTGTCGGCCTTTCGCAGCCTGTGCTGGCTGAATAGAAAAAGTGATCCAAACTTCTTAAAAATGGCTTACAATAGTTTTTATTCATACACAATACCAGAAACAATTTGAAGGTCTGATATTCTGAAATCCTTCCAGGCCTGGAAGCAATTGTTCCAAGTTTCGTAGGTGAGCTGAAATCCCCTTCTGTGCAGCTGCACGTAGTTCCCATTTCTAGCCTACAGAGAGCTGGAGATATAAAACCTTTTCCACAGGAAGAAAACATCCATCTATATCCTATAGGCCACAAAACAATCACCAGAAAATAATGAGCTTTGCTTGCTGCTGACCTGAGCAGAATTCAAACTGTGAAAATTTCCATGACCAAGATCAGTTGGTTTAGCTAAAGAGCCTAAGTGGGTAGCTGGTTTTAATTTTTGCATACTTGACTTTTGCTGTTTGATTATTTCAGGCATCTTGTTTCCTCGAGTATTACTTAGAGGAGGGGATGAAAATAAAATGATACATGAAACTATGAAATAAAATAAAACTGACATTCAGAAAAGAGAGAGAAAGAGGAAATCTGGTTCTAAAGCAAGCAAAATTTCACTGGAATAGACAGAGATGCTTTGTTTGTGCCAGGACTCTGGTTTTCCCAGAAGAGTCCAATCTAGAAAAAAACAGGATAGAGGAAGGTCATCATTATTACCACAGGCACTTAATTAGATTTCCTAACTGCATCTTGATTGATCTGTAAGGCTTTTGGAGATAGGGAGCCAAAAATCATTAGGGGAAAAAATTGAATTTTATGGAAACCTTATCGAGTCAATAATTTTTCCTGGCTCCTTTTTTTTTTTTTTTTTGCTTTTTCATTCCTTGAATCCATTCACAAAGTGAAACACCTCCTCTCAGCCCTGGCAGAGCCTACCAGAGTCAGCGCCGGGGCTGAATGAGCTCTCTGTGCCCACTCTCTCTGCAGCTCTGCCCGTTCCTCCACAGAGCACCGGGCTCAGCACAGCCCTTGTGTGGCACGGACCGGCATCACTGGGATTTTCCCAGCCGCTACCAACGCTGCTGGGTGTGTGACTCTGGCCAACAGGTAGAGCTTGTCAGGTAGACGGAGGCCTGCAGGGAATTAAAGCCCCTACAAAAGAGCTTTGCAAATGATAAATAAAAAAGCGGCAATATTTAAATAAAGGTTTTATTACAACTATATTTCACTCACACTTACTTCCCCTGCTATCCACCAGGATAGGGCCATGCCATAACATTTGCAGGGATGAGGATTTATGACTCATACAGCTCCTGAGCAGACAGACATTGATAAAGGTCCAAGATGGGACAGATTTAAGCAAATCCATGCTGATTTGGGAGTGGGTTAGCAGCTGCCCTGTTTGTATGAGACAAGAGGACTGAAATCATTAATGATACCTACTTACCCTTAGAAGACTTGGTCTCCATTTCCACAACTCACATCTTGAACATGGAATCATTGCTGATTCTAAATGACATTGAAAATAAGCACGCTCTGTGAGGGGGACAGCCGTTTTGCATGGGTTTGGTACACTAAGCTTTCTACTGCAGTTTTATTTAACTGTGTGTATTTTGTTAAAAAAAAAAAAAAAATCACAGCTAGAACACACACTTCTCTAGGACATTTGCCAGTGCTGTCAAGGGCAGCTTTATGGGCAGGTATACACAGGTCCTAGGTGGAGATGCTGTTCATTTTCCTCAGCAGGCTCAGCATGTATGCTTGAGTTCTCATGCTGTGGAAATCTGCTCACTCTGCCTAGCAGGTGGAGAAACGAATTACAGCAACCATCCCTTTAGGCCAAAAAAAAAAATCTACTGATTGCCACAATACTTAGGTGTGAGTTTTCATTGTCCTTCATTTTTAGGGGGATTTTTTTGTATGCAGATCGGCTAGTATTATCATCTGCTCACCTCCCAGATTGTTGTTTCAGCTCCATTGCCTTTTTCACTCATCTCACAGAGCGATTAGCCATGAACTGAACTGGATTGCCCTAATGAAACCCAGTGACTACCACGCTCAGCTTTTGCTGCACCCCCCACCTGGAACTGGGGGGAGTACCTCTTGACGTCTCCCTCTTGATTCTTCTTCATGGTGTAGTCTAAGTGCCTCCACACTGTAATACTACTATGGCAATTTTTCCCTTGTTGTTTTTTTGTTTTTCTTTTAAAAAACCTGTTAATTTTTCAGCTACTCCAGTCAAGTAAATAGCTACATTTAATTTGGGACCTAAAATTCCTTTGTTTCACTCTGCCTTGCCATACAGAAACAAGAGAAATACCCAAAAGGTACAAAGTCAACAGCATGTAGTCAACAGCAAGTAGTCCATCTAAAACGGGCTTACTTATGACTCTCTGGCACAGAGATGAGGAAAAGACTCTGATGGGACCAACATCAAGTTAGAAATATTCCCAAGGAAGCTGATTCCTCAGAAATATCTGATGAGTCACAATTACTCATTCACTCCTTCAGCTGGTTGTGGAGAGGAACATGGAGAAATAACTTCTTAATATTGGGTCATAACATCTAAAAATTGCAACAGCCCACATGCGGTTCAGTTACAGTGGCTGCCATGGAAGGGAGACAGAGCCAAGACCCACCCAGTCTCCATCGCTTCTCTCCCAAAGTTGTACCTTCGCCGGTTCCTATTGCAGTCAGACCCAAGGTATGAGCTGTCTGTGTAGGAGTGTTTGCAAGTGGTATTTCTCCAAGGTACAGCATAACACTGGCACACACACTCCGATAATCCAAATCATCATCTAGCCCTGCAACAGGGCAAACTGAGTGGCAACGCTGACTGATTTTTGCATTATATCTCCGGGTCTGCCAACCAGTCTTTGTCTGCTTTGAAGACCTGAGCTGAGCAGCAGTGGCACCCGCATGAATATTCAACATGTTCTCAGGAAAAAGGGGGATAAGTTGCCTCTCCAGAAGACTGTGCTTTCAGTCGTTTAAAGACAAAAGAGGCTGGTATCAGAAAATGTTTGTGTACAGGCAATTGGAAAACATTCAGGTAATATTATGACTGAATTACCTGACTCTACTTTCACAGTAAACACAGCTATAGCAAACCTCCATTTATAGCAGAGCAAATTAAAGTCACTAATTGTTTCATATGTGCAATGTGGGAATTGCTGTTTCATTTATAATGAAACTTTGATTACACCGTAATTGTTCTGGCAGAAAAATGACTCCATTTTCAGAGGCTTCTGCTGTGTTTTCAGACTGTGTCCATGTCTGCAGTAGTTTTTATATTCCTTAACTAGCATCATGCAATCACATCTCTTTAGACTTCCCAGAACTGTGATTCATATTGCTTGATTCTCAAAATCCAGAAAAGCTCAACAGAGTCACTCAGAAATGCCATGTTTTGGATAGCCTGATAACTCCCAACTGTTTTGTGCAGAATCCCAGGGGAAATATCAACTCATGCTTTTTACTTTGCTAGGCAGACTTCTGCACTTGACATGTCCTCTAACGCTTTTCTTCTTACAGAAAGTCACTGTTCCCTTGCAGAAGGTGCTTCTGCCACTTCCTACCAGAGCTCATCTAGTAATTGCCTACAAAGTATGAGCATGTCTGGAATGAAAAAAACATCATTGGAAAGACCTTCATGAACTGGTTCCCAAGGTAATTAAATGCATAAATCACATTCTTCATGACCTTCTCCCTCCTGTAACATGTTTTGCTTCACATTCATCCATGAAGATCACCTACAAGGTGGCTGTTGGTATAGCTTTGAATTTTACAGTTGAGGGTATTTCTCCTATATGTTTGCACTGGTGAGACTGCAGTTTAGGACTCTGAACTGTTTGTAGCAGAGATCTCAGGTTGTTGGATTTCTATGTCCAATGTCTACAGGCCTGAGAGCCTTACAGAATAATACATAATAATAATCTGAAGTTTATCAGCTGCACTTCCTTTACAACTGTTCCAATGTCCTCTCCTATTACAAAGGAATACTGTAGCTATCAGGTGGCGTAGAAGGGGAGCAACTCTACACCTCTAGTTCCATAGAAACCCTAGGGTAGTTACAAGTAATACAGTGAAGGAAGAAATATTTGTAATTAATGCCAACAGATATGGGCATGAAGTGACTGACAACACCATGTAATCGTGGCCCAGAGCAGGGAGACTTGCAGCTGAGACCAAGGGTGCTGTTTCTGTGTCATTGATACCAGGACTGAACTGTGAAGTGAATATTCACATCACTGGAGTGAGAAGCATTCAATTTCCTCAAGATCAACTCTCTGTAGTCTGAAAGTGTGAGGAAGATGTGTCAGGCCACTTTCTAGGCATCTTTTTGTGAAAATGAAACAGATTTCCAAGTTATGAGAAAATTAACACCCCAAATGAAGCTGTTTTGCCAGATGACTTCAGTCTTTTCATACTAAACACTCTTCCACAATAAGATGGTGCATTTTTTTCTGAGTAACAGTTGTAGGCATCAGCAGTAACATGCTTTAGCATTTAGATGGTATTACTAATGAACGTGTGACACACCTCTGGATGGAAAGCCTACCGCATTAACATTGAAAAGTGGAACCATTTTGACCTGGATTATTTAGAAGCTTTTCCTATGCTTATATTTTATAAATGCTAATGAAATGTTTCACTGCTTGTGCTACAAATTGTCCATGTGACGCAGATATTCACTTCTTCTATATACTTGAGCACAGCACTGAACAAGATGTGTCACTGTTTTAGAATATTTCAGTGTTCTCAGACTGAGAAAGTGATACTTCAAGTCTGTTCATCCCTACATAGGGCTAGCAATCTTCTGAAAATCTCAGTGATGGGAGTCTGATGCCATCAAAAAATTTGCCTTCAAATTTCTTCTTGTTTTTCTTTCAAAGTTTTTCAGAATCTTAAATTTATCTCCTTGAAATTCCAATAATTCTGCATTCATAGAGGCTGAATTTATGGTAAATATATCTGCGTCTCTGAGTATGTCATGGAGTTCCAGACAGGCTAAAAAACTCCTTTGATCAGTTATAATAAATGTCTTCGTTCAGATAATGTCAAAAATAGCCATTAAAAATTAACATTAGTACTGAGGTACACCCCGTAATTGATTATGTCAAGTTACATTCTTGATCAAACACACAGAGATGTCTGATGATGCTGGAAAAATATAATCAGCAAATTTGATTGTAATCTGTCATAAACCAAATTAAGATATGGAAAATTATTCAGATAATGCTTTAGGAATCTAAAGAGAATTCTTATTATGTTATAATGTCATAAGCCAGACACTGCCATGAAAGGAAAGAAAGGTGAAACTAATTAAAGCATTTCCAGTAAAAAGCACTTTTCTTTACAAATTTCTATAAGTCAAAACTGAAACTATTCACAGAAAGGGGTTGGGTTTAGTAAGTCTCAGGATAATTTAAATTTGAAATTGTCAAAATACCTCTTTTTGGTTCTTTAAAGTAAAAGTCTTCTTTTTTGACATAAAATTACCTTTTTTAAAATTTTCATTAATATATAATGAAAAAGGTTTAAAAAGTGAAAATCAGCTATCAGAAAAAAATCATGTTTTGATTAAACTAAACTCTTTTTTATTATTACGACATCACACAGATTTTTTTTTGTGTCCCTGTACTGAGTGATCTTTGAAATCTCAGAAATTCCTACGGATCAAAAACCTGCTTTGCATTCAGCTCTTGCACACGTCAGCATTTGATTATCCCAGCATACTGTACCATTGGTTTTTGTTAGGAATCATGAGACAGTGTCAGCACTGTGAAACCTATCCGAACTTCCAAATTCTTTATTTGGGGGCATATTTTTTCAGCATGTTTTTTTGGACAGATATAAGTTTTAAATGCTTAACGTTTTGCACTCTTCCCCCCCCTCAAAAACCTTATTACATTTTATAAATAGCTATTGTGTGATGTTAGGCCTTTATCATTCAGTGACAGACAGTTGATCCATCAGTATGTATTTCATGTGCAAATCCTTTCATTTTCTTTTATACACTTCCATTGCTAGTTTCATGATTTTTTTATATAGAGTTTCTCTGATGTTAAATAAATTAATTTGGTACCACAAGTCATTGACCGGGTTTCCTACATAACAGCATTTAATATACTACTTTTTGACCTCTGCTCTCCCACATGCCAAGAGGAATGTTTAGATTCATACCACGTTTAGCAGGACAGCAAATCTGGTCTTGGGCACATTCAAACAGAATTCTAAAAATAATGTTCATGCAGGTAGCTTCTCAGCTACTCACTGCTTACTTGGACACCTTTAGCTAAGACTACATTGTCATCATGGCCAAAGAGAAACTGCTTCTCCAGTAAAAGCTTTGAAATAAGTGCAGGGACTACAGGATAAAAGGAAAACCTTAACCTCCACACAGATCCTTATCATCCGTCAAAGATAAGCATCAAAGCACTAGTTCAGTGTGCTAAGACTTGAGGTAGAGGCAGCCTTTGGCTGTATCAGCTTCAGTTTCAAAGGGAATTAGAAGGCAGGTTTTTGTTGTAAGCATGAGAGCGCCTGTTCCCAAAGTGACTAAGACTTCTGGTGAGTGAGGCAACACTTTTGCGATGTGTTGAGGCAATACACAACCAGGTTCAGAGTTACTGTCCAGCAGATGCCTGGAGGCTCTTGACCGGCACTTTTATCCAGTGCTACATCTTGGCTTTGAGCTCCATGAGTCCATAGCTGCTCAGTGTTTGTCTTATTCAAAGCAATCTCCCTGTGTGCCACGTAGATCTATCCAAAATGACTGTAAGAAGGGTTTGTACCCCTTTCACCAGCCAGACAATTAACACAAATGGCTGGTGCCTCTGAACAAACAACACAATGGAATTATTGGCAGTTGTGCCACCAGCCCTGCGTAATGTTACTCATGCTTTATCTAGAGGGGAACTCAGACAGCTATTGCTCGCAGGGTAGGCACTGAATCTGTGCAGGCACCATGTCATTCATTTTGATGTGTGACATGGTTCAGAAAAGATGGACATGCGGAGCCAGGAATTGTTAACATACTGATGCGTATCTACCACTTATTAGAATCATAGAATCACAGAATCATAGACAGGTTTGGGTTGGAACGGACCACAAAGATCATCTAGTTCCAATCCCCCTGCCATGGGCAGGGACACCCTACACTAGACCAGGGTGCCCAAAAACCCGTCTAACCTGGCCTTGAACTCTTCCAGGGATGGGTCCTCCACAGCTTCTCTGGGCAACCTGTGCCAGTGCCTCACCACCCTCACAGTAAAGAATTTCTTTCTAACATCCAATTTAAATCTCCCCTCTTTTAGTTTATACCCATTACCCCTTGTCCTGTCACTACACTCCCTGAAAAACATCCCCTCTCCAGCTTTCCTGTAGGCCCCTTTAGATATTGGAAGGCTGCAATGAGGTATCCCCAGAGCCTTCTCTTCTCCAGGCTGAACAAGCCCAACTCCCTCAGCCTGTCCTCATAGGAGAACTGCTCCAGCCCTCTGATCAGCTTTGTGGCCCTCCTCTGGACTCACTGAAGCAGCTCCATGTCTTTCCTGTACTGAGGATTCCAGAGCTGGACACAGCACTCCAGGTGGGGTCTCACAAGAGCGGAGTAAAGGGCGAGAATCACCTCCCTTGACCTGCTGATCACATTTCTTTTGATGCAGCCCAGGACACGGTTGGCTTTCTGGGCTGCCAGTGCACACTGCTGGCTCATGTTGAGCTTTTCATCAGCAAGCACCCCCAAGCCCTTCTTCTCAGGGCTGCTCTCAATCCATTCTCCGCGCAGCCTGTAGTTGTGCTTGGGATTGCCTTGACCCATGTGCAGGACCTTGCACTTGGCCTTGTTGAACTTCATGCACTTTGCACAGGCTCACCTTTCAAGCCTGTCAAGGGCCCTCTGGATGGCATCCCTTCCCTCCAGCATGTCGATCACACCACACAGGTTGATGTCGTCGGCAAACTTGCTGAAGGTGCACTCGATCCCACTGTCCATGTCGCCAACAAAGATGTTAAAACAGTGCCCGTCCCAGTACCAACCCCTGAGGAACACCACTCGGCACTGATGTCCACTTGGGATATCGAGCTATTGATCACTCTTTGAGTGCGGCCATCCAGCCAATTCCTTATCCACCGAGTGGTCCATCCATCAAATCCATGTCTCTCCAGTTTAGAGACAAGGATGTCATGTGGGACAGTGTCAAGCTTTGCACAAGTCCAGGTAAATGATGTTGCCCTTCTCTTGTCCACCGACTCTGTGACCCCATCATAGAAGGCCACCAAATCTGTCAGGCATGGTTTGCCCTTTGTGAAGCCGTGTTGACTGTCATCAATCACCTCCTTACTTTCCATGTGCCTGAGCATAGTTTACAGGAGGATCTGCTCCATGATCTTGCCCGGCATGGAGCTGAGGCTGACCGGCCTGCAGTTCCCTGAGTCTTCCTTCTTTCTTCTTGAAAATAGGGGTTATGTTTCCCCTTTTCCAGTCGGTGGGAACTTCACCGGACTGCCACAACTTCTCAAATATGATGGACAATGGTTTGGACACTTCATCCACCAGTTCCCTCAAGACTGGAAAGGCACTCCTAGATCATCAAGTCCAACCATCAATGGAGTGAGATTAATTAATCAATTAATGGAGTGAGACTCACATGCATGTTCAACAGGACAGTTGAGAGGACACAAAGCCTCATGATAGTGCTTTTAGGACAAACTCTGACCCTCTCAGACATCTAACAAGGAAAGGAACAAAGGCTTCACATCATCAGTCTTTCACCCTACTGAGAACCGATAAAGCTCACATTGTCACTCACTGACAGATCCTAGAGATGGCTACACTTAGCTAAATTACCCTAACTCTGACTTTGACCAAGGTCTCTGTTTCTACCACTCTTATTGGAAACCTCTGACTTAATCTGAAAATACTCAAATCTGAGCTTTCTGCAGGATCTGGGCAGACTTGAACTGGGGCTACATAGAATTTAGGCTAAAATACTAAATACTCCCGCCCACTAAATAACCTTCCAAATCTTCATGCAGGTCATTCCTGAGGGATAGAAATGCTCTCTTTTCACTGCAACAGCTGATGAAAATTATTAGCAAAATTAGTAACAGGTGACCTCCATCTCTTCTGAGTGCAGATGGACAAATATAGTGCAGAGAGGACACGGAGTGATGCATAGTTGTGTGGCATGTTCATGTCCATGTAAATGCAGGTGCTCAGATTCTGGCTGCCAGCAGTCAGGAAAAACCAAAACCCAGTAAGTCCCAATCTTCCTTCACTTTTCTGAGAAATAAAAGAATTAACTCACCTACAATAAATAAGTTATGTAGCATATGCAAGAAGGAAATCAAATAGTTGCTTAATATGTCATTAGAAGAACAACCATTCAGACCATCATCCGGGGACATTTTTTGATTGCCTGTAAAGGGACCCTTAACTGTCCAGAATACTACATGGATTCCTAATGCACTGTATTCTCAACTTAATTTCTCAGAACAGGAATCGCTCTGTCTAAAAAGACTCACACTTTCAGTATACTGTTTCCTAGAAAGAGGAGTCACAACAGCCTCCTTCAGGTTACAGGCATCCAGTTTGCGACCAAAAATGTTCTAATACCTTCCACATCTCCACAACTGCTGTTTTTAATATTCCCTGTCCGACCAGCTAGGAAATCAGGCAAAAAATAAAATCAAAATAAACTGACCCTTACTTATCCCTACCCATGAATTCTGATACAGACAGATCTGGCCTTTGCTTAGTCCTGCTTCCTCTGAGATACAAGGTCAAGGAGTAAGAAGGTTTGGTATATCTCAGGTTAATGCTAGATAAACATCTAGCATTAGATGGTGCTCAGTGTTTAAACCTTATCACACCAACCTCAGGACCATACATCCAAAATTTGAATCAAAGAAGGCCAGACCAACCTCTTAACGAAAGAGGAGTTTGCCACCTGATATAGATCCAGACATCAGGGCAAACAGCAGCCATAAGGATCACAAAAGCAATAGCAGAAAACATCAGCCACTGCTCAGGCTTCATCCAGAACAGATATGTTATGCTGTGTTGTTTAATATAATTTAAATGCATGCAAATTCCACCTACTGATGGTAAATATTGAGCTGTAAAACTCTGCAGAGTTCAGGAAAAATTTCGTGTTTTCAGAATGTTCTTCTGATGTTACAGCAATGTGACGTGGGACTTGCTACGTACAGCTGTTTCTTTTAATCTAGTGCACTTAGCTTCAGCGTCAATTTTAGATAAGCCCCCTGGAGCTACACGAAAAATGAAGTCTTGATCATCAGTGCAAGCAGTTATGAGCTGAACCCTGAGAAGGTCACGTTCATGAGTAAGAGCGAACAAGGGCGCTTAGTGAGAGCAACTACTCTGCGAGCAGCGGAGACAAAACAAAGCGCAGAAGTGCCCCGCTGCTTGCTGCCTCTGTGGTGCTTGCCAGCCTGATGCAACCATCACCTGAACTCTAGTGTCCTGTCCCTATGCCACTGCCCAGCAAGCACTGATCCGGGTGAACTGGGAGGCAGATAGATGGAGGAGCAGGGACTGGGATCGCCCTGCAACCCGGGTGCCAGCAAAGAGCCTTTCCCTTTCCCACTGGCCTCTCTGTCTTTGATCTGCTTCAGCTTTTGAAAGTTTTGGGTCAGGGGTTTTCTGAGGAGTGGCATTTCAGTGCTTCTGTTGTACTGAACTATTCTGGCAGGAAAGGACTTAACACCTCTCCTCCTCCCATTTTATGTTATCTTTCTTTACCACTGAGTGAAATAAAAAAACCCAAAAAACACACAGGTGAAAAATAGCTTACTTGTATTTCATTTCTCCTCTTTCATTGCATGTTCTTTTTGCCTTTCTACATCACACTTTTTAAAATTCTTCCCTGTCTTTGGAAACAAGGTAACAATTGAAATAAGACATTGCAGTCCTGCACAAATTGATTCATTCCAAATGAAACTACCTTTGGTATGGTCTGTTTTTCAAAATAATCCCATTTTATTCTGCCGGCCCCACTATTCAGTTTTGCAGGCTTGAAATCAAATAGATGTATAGTTTCCTATTAGTCCTGTATGACTTTAGAAGAAAGTCTTCTCGGTCTCATTAAGTGATAGGACCCCGGGCAATGCGTCCAAGCTGGAGCATAGGAGGTTCCATGTTAATATAAGGAAAAACTTTTTCACTGTGAGGGTGACAGAGCACTGGAACAGGCTGCCCAGAGAGGTTGTGGAGTCTCCTTCTCTGGAGACATTCAAAACCCGACTGGACACGTTCCTGAGTGATGTGCTCTAGGTGGTCCTGCCTTGGCAGGGGGGGTTGGACTAGACGATCTTTCGAGGTCCCTTCCAACCTCTAACATTCTGTGATTCTGTAATTAAAATGATTTACATTTTGTTATTTTAATTTCATTTATTTCATCAGTCTTTAAGGAATATTTTGGTAACTGTCAAATTTATCACAATAAAGGAACTGGTGAATGGACAGAGGTATCGTTTCCCTCTTCTAGTCTAAACCAGAATTGCTAAATTAATGAATGGTATACATGCTGAGATAGCTGCTAATGGTGAGTCTTAGATTTAAGTGATAGAATCCTCAATAGTTTGCCTGTGGACAACCTGAGTCCTGGCACTGAGAAGTCCTCATGTACCACAGGGAAATGAAAGAAAATTTCGTTTATGGATTTACAACACGAAGTTGTTTGTGGTTTTACAACTGAGACAGTCACACAAACTAAAAAGCAAATACAGCAAAGGTTTTCTTGAATTAGTATGTCCAGTTCACAGCGGGTTTTTTGCTAAGTCCACTCCATATAGTTTTGCATTTGGAGTAAAACAGATGCAAATTGCTGCTGTTCTGATATGGCAACATTTCAGATACTAACTGGGAAAGAGATAAAACTGGTAAGTATTCATTTTATATTTGTGATGTGATTGACAAAAGTGCTGCAAAAGGTGGGGGAGTATAGGTTGGGAGTGACAGCATGTTTACAAGACACATGGCTTTGTAAAAATTATGTCATATATTTTCTTGTTATATTTCATAAAAATTCATTCCATACATCTGCTAGCTTACTACAGGCAGTAAATCAGCCTGTCCTTCCTCATTCTTTTGTTCTGGCATATAACATTTCTGCAGTTCGTATATATTTTGGCAACCACAGGGATGATACCGAAAAACAGGGAAAAGTGTCATTCCATATTGAGACTGCTTTATGCCAGGAGACTTGGCACCTAATATTAGGCAACTGATTTCATACTTGACACACATTAGTACTGCCTTAGACCTAGGATCTCTCAACCCATATTTGTCCATTAAATAACTTTGACTATTTTGTAATGCAAACTAGCTGAATGATAGTTCCCCAGGTGTACAGAATTGCTTATTGTGTCAGCATCAGTGTCTGATTTGTGCTTTTGGCGCTGGCAGTAAAAGGACCTGCAAGTTCCCTTTGTGCTAGAGGAGCCTTTCTTGAAGGGGGAGAAGAAAATAGAGCAAGTTTTTTACTTCCTTTAGTCTTTATTTTTGTAGTTGTCACTGAATAGTAGCTTCTACCTCTGTGTAATAACATGGAAATGCAGATAATTAAATCCAAGGATTGTAAAATATTCAGTGCTGAAAATATTCAGTAAAATATTCAAGTAAAATGCCACAAAATCCATTTGCACTACATATTAAAAGGAAGAGAGCAAGTGCAACTGGAGAAATTAATAAAACTTGACCAGTGGAATATTTTAGATAAGATTCAAAAGGCTATGGAAATTCTCTAGGCTCTGATGTATTGAACAAAGTGAGCCTCTCAGGGTATGACTTGCCTCTAAATGAGTAGGGTAATTAAAATAATGATAATATTTCTTCAACATGGATTCATTTAATGTGGAATAGGACTCAATCAATCATAAGTGCTGTAGAATTGAGAGCTTCTGGACGTGATTTTATGAGCTGGGCTGGGCAGCTAGGTGTTTTTCGTGTTTCTTTTCAATTGCTCTGATGTGCATCTTCCTCACTACACACAGAGGCTGCAGGGTGGATTCAACCCAGATCACAGGGATAAGCAGTGGGCAGCCGTGAGATCTGCCTCAGTGCACACCGGCAGCTGCAGACGGTGTGCCAACGCTGCAGGCATGTTCTGCAGATGGCTGGGAGCATTTGGGGCATGACGGAAAACACGGAGCCATCGTCAACGTCTAGATACAGGCAGGTAAGAGAGATTTTTCCCTCTCACACACACAGCCAGTCTATTTCGGGAATTAAAATGCAGATTTAAGAAAAAAAGCCAATGCAAAAACATTTGGTAGAGAAAACAGGACACTGACATCAGAAATGAAAATAACACAGGAGTCTTATACTAAAGGTTACGCCCAAACAGGCATGAGTATCTCTGAGTTGCATTAATATTTGCACATCTGTGTTTGTAGTCCTCTAAAAGTCTTGCTGCTTCTTTTTCTTCTTTAACGTCAGACAGTCACATGCCTGTGAAATGTTTTGCCTGACTTGGGAGGGAAATACACTCCTCTGCTTTTCTATGCTAGATTATCAATTATGTTAAAGACTTCTCTGCCTGCTAATGAGAGGAAGAGAGGATGAGCTTTCACTGAGAACTTTTCTTTGAAGTGAAAATCTTCAGCAGAGCCCTCTCATTTCTGAGGATGCTATAATCATCTTGATGGGAGAAAAAAAAAAAAGGATTCTGGTTCTACACGTATCTCCCTCCCACTCTCCCCTTCATTTTGCCTCTCCCTCTCCTTTATGCACACATGCACGTGCACACGCACGCACACGCACACACACATTCACATACTCACTGTTGGCTGTGGAAGTAGCAACTTACAACGCATGTATTTTCTGAGCTGCACATTGACATCCATATAGGTATGGTTATTTTTTAAAAATGGCCCATACCTGTAACTCATGCACACCAACACTCACCCACCGTATTTCAAGGACGTTACTTTTATTCTTTTCAGTACACTTTTATGGCTCTGACCTTGATTTTCCACACACATCCTGTCAAATCTTTTGCAAATGAATTTTATAGACACAAATATTTGCTCTAAAGGAATTTGGAATTATAAACACCCACACTCAAGGAGACTTGACTTTAAACATGAATGCTTTGCTATGGAAATACTTGCATTCTTCACTCAGGGAATAAAAGATGCATCTTGTCTGACCGCTTCCAACCAGGCAGCACGGCCTGAGTTACAATTATGCACCATAATTCCCTGTGATAGAAGTATACTGACAATAATCAATTCAAATGCATTCAGATAAATAATTTTTAAGTAAATGCACTCTGCTAGAGGATGCTCAGCAAGCAGAAAAAAGAAAAGCCTAGTAGCCTAACATGTTACTTCTAGGGAATGACTCTCTCTGCCCTTATCCTGATATGTTATTCGGGAACATTTTAATGCAGTTCCTATAATTAGCAAGTACTTTGTAATCACCTTCAAGAGAATGAAATCTCTCTGTAACACTCAGGTTGATTTTGCAGGCATTGTAGCACACATGGTTCCTGTATCAGCATAAGGAAGGTTGTAGGGCGAGGTGGGGAGGGCTCTAAAACATTACCAGGAGGCATCAACATCAGTTCCCTGTAGCAGACAACATTTCTCCTCTTTGAGAAGTGCCAGTGAAATCCTGGTGTCACTGAAGCCCGTGGGCATTTTGACAGCTGCTCCCCCAGCAATCCAGATTGGGGAAGGGCTTCATTTACATTGTGCAGGGGTGGGGATGTGGGGGCAGAGTCAGGTGCCTCTCGCCTCACCTGGATGAGGAGGTCACCTCTGCGCCGTGTCCCCGCCTGGGGAGGCAGCGGGCAGCTCTCTCCCAGGCCTTTCCCGGTGCCCTGCACTAGCAAAGCCCCTCCGGCCAGTCCTGTTCTGTTCTGCGCACCACTCTCCCAGTCACACCCCGAGGCTACCATGTCTACAGGCAAAATGTGTTCCTTTAAGTAAGATTAACTGCCTGTGATAGCATGGAGTGATTACTGGGTGGTTTTTTAACCCTTTGAGTGTCCTGGGACAAACTCTGTCTGTGGGAGCTCCCCCCGCGCCCCGCAGCACGCGGAGCGCTGCCACCACTGCTGGCCGATGCGTTTGCCATTGAGTGGGCATGCCGAGAGACGTGAAAAAGGGGACTGAGGACCAGTCTGATACGTTGCCGTGCTTGGTAATTATTCATCAAGCGTCTTGTGAGAGGACAGAGCAGTAGAAAGGGCCCTGGACAACTGGGCAAGGACTGTTATTCTTGTAAATACCTTTCAGCTTAAAGTTCAGTAATTGCATTTCTATAAGAAGGACCAGAGTTATTTCATTTGTAAAATTGGCCTCACGAAGGAAATGTCTAGAAAAGAAATAGTGCGAAAATTTTGCTTCTGGTACTGTTTCCCAGGTGCTTGAGAACTTGAAAAGAATTTATGACTAAAAAACCCAAATCAAACAATTTTAATTTTAATGCTTTTTTTTTTTCATCTCTTTTCTTTCTCTGCAAACTTGAATTTGATAAGAGAGGGCTGCACATTTAAAAAATACATTAACTAATCACAGGTCACTTCCTGGATCTCATGGATTGCTGTACCTCCTCCTGTTAGTCTACACTTCCTCCTGTTAGTAATCATCCCCAGAAAATTCCCTGTTTTTCAGTTTGAATCAAAGAAGGATTTATGACATTTCACGCAGAATTGTATTTACCTGAAATCGTTGCTCAGAAGTGGTCTACAGGACTTAGACTGCTCATAAGTACTCTATAGGATTTAGACTGTGACAGCCAAAGGATTTAGACTGTGATAGTGCTCTCTGTCTCAAAAAACAGAGCACAGAATTTACAATCAAATGGCTCTGTGGTAATCTGATTAGACAAAGCTTGCACCTTATGTATAATATAATGCATAATAATACAGCTCTTTGATTTCCTGTAGAATTTCTAACACGCTCATGCTATTGTTTCACAATTACTAGAATATTTGGAGTGAAATATTGAAGACAACTGTACAAAAACTAGGCGGCATTTTTGGGAAATTCAACCAAAATGTGGAAGGGGAGTATGTCTTTCAAGCACCCGAAAGCAGCTAGTTAACAAGGTGATTTGTTCATTGTTGGAAGGGTGGGGGGAAGAGCATTTGTAAGACTAACCTTTCATGCAAGGATAAGTTAGATTAATGGTTTACAAAATGTTCTGGGTAAAGTAACTCTTTTACCTGCAGGGTTTTATGTAGGCAGGCATGTGAGAGGTCTGTTTGCAGTACTGCAGGGTTGGCATGTGCTGCTTATTTACATTCATACCTGCAAAGCCAGTGATTTCATGCCATCAGAATGAATTTGGAACAGATTTCTTTGCTCTTTCCAAGAGAGATAATTATTAAGAAACCCTCGCAGAGGAGGTTAGACTTGTTCTTTCTTTAACCTTCACACCTTTTGAACTGCACGCTTTCGAGGAGAATGTTAAAAGGGCATTGAAAGACTTTGGTCAAAGCATAAGACATAAGTCCTAGATTCTCTGTCTATATCGAGCACAGAGATCTTGTGTGGCCTGGAGCTTGTCATCTAACTTCTTTATGTGCCTCAGATTCACTTGCTTGGAAATTGTAAAATTTGCCCATCTCCTAAGTAGGTAGCTGGTTTTAAAACTTCTTTTTACTCTAGGACAGAACATGTACTATGTACAAGAGGGAACTGGCAGCTTTCCTTCATCACTGCTTCTATCATGCTTTCAAATTATCAGTTCCTAAGGTGTAAGTTGGGATGGACATGGGAGATGCAAAGCAGTCACATCTTCCGTTAATCATAGTGACAGCAGAGAGAATGGAACATCTGGCACTTCAGGACACGGTTTAGTAGACATGGTGATGTTGGGTTGGCAGTTGGACTCGATGGTCTTAGAGGTCTTTTCCAACCTTGAAGATTCTATGATTCTATGATTCTGTCTCCTGGGAGAGCCCAGAGAATCAAATCATACTAGAGAGCAGAATCAGTGTAGATACACGTACACACACACATATATACACATGTATGCACACATATCAGCCAATTAGCCTGATAAGGCAAATGATGCTATGTTTCTATGATTCTAGGTATCTATAAACTAGTTAACATTCAGGCAGAATTGTTTTAGCTGGGGGTATAAAATGACTATATAAATCAGGCATTTCTCTTCCTTGCAATCCCAGTCATTGTCAGAGGACATATATAGCGGTTATCCCCCGAAGTACAGTAGGAGCAAAGAGCAGGCAGCACTTTCCCTGCCCTCTGTTTCCAGGATTGCTTTTCCAGAGAGTTCTTGCCATAAGAAGCTCTGACTTTCCACCCCAGAAGAAGGTGACTACGCTTTTCTTACCATCTGTTTTCTTCTTCTGCAGTCTCTGGTGCTGCGGCTTTCCAGAGGCGCAAGGAGACCTCTCAGATCATGTGCCTTGGCTGTGGCCATGGTTTGCTATGAGGCCAATTGCTCAGGGCAGCAACTTCTAGAAAATCCTATTCTCTCTTACTACAAAGGGCTTTAATTGTCTCTTCTGTTCAGTCATAAATGTGTCTTGCACATGTGGCAGGTTGAATACAGTCTCTGGTTGTACAGCAGTAAAATTGTCTTTAGATTGGAACTGACCATACATAATAAACTATAACACTTTCTCACATTCTGTAACAATAAGCTTGTCACAGGCTTCAAAAAATCATTAAAATGTACCCTAAAATACTTTACAGATTATAATTTTCTCAGACACAGGGCCTGGCCTGGCCTGGCTCTCATTCAAGTTCATGCACAGTTACTTACTGTGAGCTTATTTGATCTAATTTTTCTTAAAGAATAGAATAGAATAGAAGAGAATCATTAAGGTTGGAAGAGACCTCAAGGATCATCCAGTCCAACCGGCCCCCCCCCACCTATTACCCACTCCTTTATATAATAGCAGAAGGAGCAAGAAATTTAGAGACATACATTCAGGCTAGTTCGGTAAAAAGGGTTAGACCCTACACAAAGACTTTTCTGTGTCATGAAAAAGGACCTCAGAAATGTTAAACTACATTTAAACATACTGTGATAGGATGCCTTCTAAAGCAGTCACTCCCTGCATGCTGTTTTCAAGCCAAGCACCCAGGGATGAGTCTTAAGTGGTGAAAAAACTATCAAAATTTGGGATAGCAAGCCCAACTGTCTTGGACAGTCAGACCTGCACAAGAAGACGACAGTAGCCACTGCTGCTTAATGGTTTCCTGAGCACCTACTGGAAATGAGTACCAAAAAAGATGTTCTCTGATTTTTTCTCAATAACCCTTTTGAAAAGAGGAATCAAAGAGGATCAGTCGTTGTTAAAGCGGAAACCATGCAACACTGTAGAATCATATATATGGTTTGAGTTCATTCAACTCCACGCAACTCTGTAAATACTTTCCCTTCTAACTGAGGGAAGAACATGCTCCCTTTTCCTGCTAGAATAATTACAGTCTATTAAGACACACCAGGCAGGTCAGAGCAAAGCCTGTTTGGGGTTTGCATTTCAACTGCGCATTATGCACTTGCATTGTAATACATTCAAACTGACAGGATCGTTACGGTGAATTAATCTAAATTATGTCTAGACATATATTTACAACAACAAGCATCGTAGAGACTGTTTGGTGGATGACTGCTCAGAGGAATTAAACAAGAAAATCCCAGGCTTAAACCTTACAAATAAATGACTAAATTGACAAATGAAGGAATAAATGAGTTTAGGCCATGCTTCAGGAACAATACCAAAATCCTCTTCCTAGAATTTGACTAGTTTACATGTTGCTTCACCGGTTTACCACTTTAATTATCATCCCCTCTGCTGCAGGGACATAATCCTGCTGTAATGCTGTCGCAGGCTCAGAAGCCCACACAGGGAGAGTGCCGGGACGTCACAGAAAGTCATGGGAAGCATTACATGATTTCTGCTTATGTGCAGTAAAAGTGTCTGGATATACCCACACTTTGAAAGATTAACGTGAGTCTTCTGTGGCTATTTTAAGTCAGGGGTGTTGGGAAGTTTAGTTATCATTTTAACATTAGTAAAGGGAAAGATATAAATTAGCATCGTTCCACCATGTCCTAGTGGTGATGGGGGGAGAAGTTCACACTGTTATCATTTATTATTTGTAAGGACAAAGACTTTAGGAACAAGGTTGATTGCTCTTAGCACTTTTCACCTACAGATAATAATTTTATTACCCAGCTGTAATAAATCCACAACACTGCCAGTGGATAATGTAATTAATTATAATTTTATAGACTGACTCTATACAGTACTTCATCGAAACTCACTGGAGGGTAAAAGCTTGCAACTGCAGGGCAAGGGACTGCGTATGAGAGGTTTGGTGTTTTGCCAGTGGCGGCAGCCGTAATTCTCAGGAGAGCTGGCAGGGCAGGTGGGCATACAGAAGAGATCTGACCCAGCGTCTGTGCAGCCTGGGAAATGTCCATGTTATCAGAAAGAAACGTGCTGCTGTGTCATGACAGCATTCCCCCACAGTGACACGGGGACAGCATGTTCCCAGCTCCCAGGGATATGAAATGCTTTCTCCCCTAGCATGGGGTTAGTGACAGAGGAGAAACTGCCTCTGCCAGACCGTTTGGCTTCGAGATTCCATCTGTCTGCTGTAACACAATCTTCATGTGGCCGCCCAGGAGGGCTGGGGATGGGCTGAGGGAGGAAAGTGGGCTGAGCCCAGGCAGGGGGGAATTAGATGCTGGACAGGAGAAATGTGAGACTGGAGACTGCTTCAGCACCAGGGCTCTGCGTCTCCCTGTGGGCTGGAAAGCACTAGTGATTTTTACACTTGAGGAGACCCACAGCAGTAAATTCAACTCCTTGACATGTCTTTTTTCTCTGTGGGGAAGCAGGAAACGTTAACATAGACAGACCCTTCAGTAACACGTCTAAACAGCTTCCAGCCCAGAGAAGGCTTTCCCTCGGCTGACTCAGTGTGCGAGCAAAGCTACTGTCGGTGCAGATGTGCCTGCAGATAAAGCAGGTGGAAACAGAACAGTGCAAGTATTGTACATGTCCTACAGAAATAGGGCTGAGGTAAGAGTGATGGCAACACAGAAAGGTCAAATTCATTTCTTAAGATTGCCCAAGGGGCCTGTGCCAAACCCAGTGTTTGAACCCCAGCACCTCCTGGATCCTGAGTGAGCAACTGCGAGTGCAGTGAAGGTTTACCTTCAGGAACACTATTGCTGCTACCTTTAATAAGTGCTTTAAGTGCTCTGCCAAAAGTGTTTAATAGTTATTGAGAAAACAGAAGTAGAGATGTGAGTGTATGACATTAGCCACTGCTAGAAGCTGGCTTGCATTTCTGGTCCCTGCTGGTTGAGAGAGGCTGAGGAAATACTACAGAGGTTTCAAAGGGGAGCCACAGATCTGACTTGTGGGCTGCCAAGCAGACTGTAGGAGGGGAGACACAAGTACCATTATTTATTCAGTTTACTGAAAAAAAGAAGCCTGAGGTGATTTGGGTGTTTTGTATAAGTGTTAGTAAACGGGATGGATATCTGAGAGTAGAGAGCTTTTAAACTTTTACTGACAAAGGTATGACTAGATCCAATCATTGATAAACATCCTTTGGTGGGAGAAACTCTAAATTACAGCCTGCAATCAGTGGTGAGGTCCTCATGTGATTGCCTTCAGGCTATGAAAGAATTCCTTCTCTCTGCCTCCAAGATATATTTTGATTACTTCTCTACCCATCTATTACTTTCTGATGGATCAGACATTGGGCACTGGTTGGAAACAAGAAAGCGGTGAGGTTAGACCACTGATGGAAGGCAGTATACGTAGTTTCAGCTTTCTGCTTTGTGTATCTTCCTCTGACGCACAGGGTCATGCCGATGGTCAGGTTTGGGATAGGAAAAGCATTTTACTCCAGAAGATAGTCATGGAGGGATCTTGAGAGTTTTTTCCTTTATCTTCAGCAAGGAGTGCAGTTTGCAGGCTGGAATTCCTCATCCTCTCAGGGGCCTGCAGGGTGCGGATACTTGGTTCTCTCTTCTTTGCACCTGGTGCGTAGCATTTTCTCCCAAGAGCTGAAACACTTAGTATAACTGTAGTCTTCGGGACATGCAGGAATTCAAACGATTCTCTCAGGCCGATAAAACGACATCACTACCCAAGTTAAATATTTCAAACAAAGTCCCAGAAAGTCCTTCTCAGCCACTGCCCCACCCTGGCAATGCCCAAGCTCCTCATGCAAACCCCCCAGCTGGCAGCAATGAGCGGCTTGAAGCCTGTCTCATTTCTGTTCCCCACCAGGATCAATAAACTGGAACTCTTTCTGCTGATCTCCCCTTAACAACTTAATCTAGCAGGTGTTCTGAGAAGGTCCCAAACTGAGCACACTGCATTCAAAATGCAACGACAGTTGCTTTTAAAACATAGCTAGAGAAGAAGAAGGTCTTTATGTTACCTGGTAAAGGGTGAAAATGCCCAGCCGAGTCACGGTCAGTTGACAGAAGTTTAATTGTCCTATTTCTGCTTGGAGGAATTTAAACCCCACATTTTCAGAAGAAATCTTGGCTTCTACCACTCCCTTGAGAACTCTAGTTAGAAGGGCATTTTACAAGCAGGTAAACACCAACATCAGTCATGGTTTTGAAGAAAAATGTAATGTCTGTTCACTGCATTTGAAGGAAGAGCACTGACATATCCTTTCTAATGTAAATTAAGGCCTGGGGATGCTGAGAGAAAGTACTCAGACACCCATGTGCAAGGAGAAGGTTGTCAGAGTGCTCCATCAGGTTGGCTTCCCTCTTGATTTACCCACTCCGCGGCATGCAGTGCTCCCCTGTGATGAATGAGGATCCTGTCCCAGGATAGCAATAACTATGAGCTTGCGTATCATAGTCCATCTGTGGACCTGAAGCTTAACGATTTCTAAAATTTCCAGCCAGACAAGAGAGAAACAGAGAAAGGCTACATCAGAAGAAGAAACCTAGAACTATTTTCAGTATAAAGTCACTTCTGTAAACTGCCCCTGAGAAATACCTGGGCTTTTATAAAACATTTTGTAACAAGTGAAGTTATTCTGTGAGCAGCAGAAAAAAATAATCTTTTATGTAAAATAAGATTTCTTGGCATGCTTATTTCATTCACACTTTTAGCTTTTTAAAAAGTGGAAACGCATCGAAGTGAGCTGTCTGTGTATGCAGCTCTGTTTCCCCATAGCTTTTGAACTTGTTGATTTGATTAAAATGCAAGATAAGAATAAAACCCTTAAATATTTTTACTGCCAGAACATTATTCTGGAGGGGAGCTGGAAGGTGAAAAAATGCAGGGGAATCTGGAGAGGGGACAGAAAATCTTAATATTAGTCTCTTAAATGAGCCAGGAGACACAGTCCTGTATGGAAGCTGACTTCATCCTTTGCAGTCATTGCTTTTATCTGACTTTCTCTTCCTTTCTGCACACAATATCCACACTTTCTGAAGGTCTGAGCCTCACTTATAAATTCTAATAGCTGCCTGTTCTTGTGACCCATGCAGGAACATTGCAGGAACAATATATTTGAAGGTTGTCAAATTCGGTTCAAATCACCCAACAAGTTCTGTGACTGTTGAAGAGGAAAATGTATGCAGGGTGCAGTCCCGATAGAAATGGGAAAGCTTGTCAGCCCTGCAGCCATGAACCAACCACCTGATACCAGCCAGAGCTAATGAAAGGAGAGGAAGGGCTCAAGCTACTTTACTCACCCCAACATATCCCCCTTAAAACAGCAGGTTGAAGCTCAGGCTAGTAGAAACTAGTTTGGCGTTTTTAAATGCTTCAGTTGCCGCTTGTGATTCATCAATAGAAGAGCGGGCTACAGCATGCAGGGAGCTTTGTTTGGTCAGCTGTGAGCCTGAGCAAGCCCAGGCTCATGTAACCAGTCATCACCTTCTCACTGTGAATATACCCATGCAGAGCTCGCTGTTGCTGTTCTTGGGAAGAGCCGGTGAGGATGGAGGGGACATGTGGATGAAGCAGAGTTCCAGGACAGCAAGTGTCATTTGATCAGCGTGTGGAGAGGCATGGGAGAGGGACATTTGCGATGTGCTACCATACATAAAGATTGCTGTATCCTGACTGAATATTACAACATATTTAAGAGGTTGCAAAGTGATAATTAACTTTATAGAATAAAGTTTATATAGAATAGAATAGAANGGTGTTTAACATTCTGGGGCGAGAATCTTGTTACTGAGCTTATTCATTCATGATGGCCAATGCTCATTCATTAAAAAAGGCGCATTCATTCTTTTTATCCATTTTTCCTGTGCTTTTATATATTTCAAGAACTCTTAATATCTTACAAAAACTAAAAATCTCATTTTTTAGGCAACACAATCAAAATAATTATAGCAACTTTATTTTTGTAAAAATTACATTTGATATCTGCTTCTGTGGTGTAAATATAACCCATCCTACCATGTAACAGAAATTCATTTTAAACAGTGCACAGTTACACAGCTCATGTGAGGTCTGATTCTATTTTCAGTTGTTAGCCATGAAAGCTACTACTGTAGAAGCTATGGGTTGAGTGATAACTATTTGGTGGGTAATTGCATAACGTACATTAGCTCGGTGCCACGTGTCAGCTAAGGCATGAAGCTCAGGGTAGCTGTGTGTCTGACTGTAGTGTGCTATTAGACTTCCACTGAGGAAATTCCTGCAGGCCCTATCTGCATTTACACTAATGGCTTTCTACACTGTTAAGGCAGGAAAAAAGGAGATATAAACCGAGCATAGTTTTCTCATATTCCCTCCTCTTGGTCCCTTTACACTTCCTGAGCCATGTGATCATAATCTACATATCTGAATATTGGTCAAGAACGTCTGCATGTTTTCATACAGATGATTATATCACTGCAAGTGCACACATGCAGCACAGATAATCTCTGCACGCACGGTAGTCATATATATGCTGGCATGTTGGGTTTACTGCTTAGGTCTGACTCACAGCCAGCAAGTATGCAGAGCAAGTGCGCAAATGTAGCAGATGGATCAGGCTCTGCACAGATGCCTCATGGTGCTGTATCCCTCCTGCCTGGGAGATCCCTGACCCCAGTGGAGATCCTTGGTGCTGCAATAATAGATGAGCATTCGGACCAGGTAGAAAGAAAAGTCAGTGTATGTGGCAGGACAGTAGTTCCACGGTGATTAACTCAATTTAACTTAAATCAGTTTAACATTTCACTCCAAACTGCTGGATATTACTTTTGGCATAATGCATCCACACTTGCCTCTGTCTTTGCAGCCAGTCTGCGGCTCCCCATGATGTTGAGTTGCCTGCATGTTTGATAGCCATGTCACCTTCCCCAGCATCTAGGTACGCATTTCCTTTGCTTCCTGACTAGCAACTTGACAAGCAGCGCAGTAAGAAGATTAAAAGGTGGTGTTTTTATGAGTGAAGGATGGACAACTGCAATAAAAGCTGCCTCTTTTACTCATCATGAGCCTGTCCAGTAGACTCAGCTAATAATAGAATAGAATAGAATAGAATAGAATAGAATAGAATAGAATAGAATAGAATCATTAAGGTTGGAAGAGACCTCAAGGATCATCCAGTCCAAACGACCCCCCCCACACACCTATTACCCACTAAACCACGTCCTTCAGTACTGCGTCTAACCTTTCCTTAAA
>VWZZ01005582.1:189927-212431 GCA_013399095.1 Psophia crepitans
TCTCTGGGCCCGGCCATCCAGCCAGTTTGGAACCCAGTGATGAGTGTACCCGTCCAGGCATGGGCCGCCAGCTTTTCCAGGAGAATGCTGTGGGAGACCATGTCAAAGGCTTTGCTGAAGTCTAGGTAGACTACATGAACAGCCTTTCCCTCATCCACCAGGGGTTCACCTGGTCATAGAAAGAAATGAGGTTGATCAGGAGGACTTGCCTTTCACGAACCCATGCTGGCTGGGCCTGATCCCCCGGTTTTCACGGACATGGCATGTGATTGTCCTCAAGATGACTTGCTCCATGACCTTCCCTGGCACCGAGGTCAGGCTGACAGGCCTGTAGTTCCCCGGATCCTCCTTACGACCCTTCTTATGGATGGACGTCACATTAGCAAGCCTCCAGTCATCTGGACTTCTCCGGCTGACCATGACCGCTGAGAGATGATGGAGAGGGGCTCGGCAATCACATCCGCCAGCTCCCTCATCAGCATCGCGTGGATCCCATCTGGCCCCATGGACTTGTGGCAGTATTCAATTTGTACTTTGGAAGAACATTAGGAGAATGTTTTTAAACTATTAAAATACCCACTTGTGCAAAAATATTTTTCAGTTAAAAAATTTTCTTGTTTTACACCAAAAATGCTCAGGCTTTTTAAATGGTTAGAAGCAAAGCTTGTTTAAAAATTATATTCATGGAATGTTTAGATTTACCAAATTAAAACTTTTTTTCTAACCTCACTAAAATAGTCAAACGTCCCACTTTTGGCTGAGGAAAAACCCATTCAAATCTAGAATGTTCTTGTAGAAGCAGGAAGTGTGAAATGGCTTTTTAGGTGATATCCTTTCACTTTGCAAGTCTGTCAAATCTATTCTTCACTCCCTGTGAAACGGTCAGGTGTTAATCAACATTACCCTATTAGCTACGGAGTTCTCTGTTTTAACTGCCTGGGGATGGTATTGTTTGCACAGGTGCCCTAGCTGGGGAACCAAATTAATATCCATTTTCCTTGGCTAAAAGGCTTGTTTTTCATGTCCTGCCTGTCTTTTTGCAAACATAAATGCAAAATGTCTTTTGAACTTGCATTTACAATTAGCTGTTTTCACACAACAGGCTTTCTCTCCTGCTGATGCTGGTTCATTAGTATGTAGATACATTTTCGTGCCTTCACCTAAGGGCCTGATCCTTTCCCCACTGAAATAACTAAATGTTTTGCCATTAATATCAGTGGAAGCAGTGTCTGGCCCCGCATCAGTACTCCTGTTTTCCTGAAAAAGTTGCAGTCTTTACGAAAATTAGTGATTAGACAGTAGGTTGCTCTCCATTAAACACAACATTGAGGAGTGCAGCTTTTCCCCAGTCAGTAGTTCTCGGTGTCCTCGGCCACACGGGGTGTGCTCTCGCAGTTGACAGTGCTCAGTCTGTCCTAGTCCCCAGGCTTGTACTGTCCTTTTCACTGGAATTTGGATACACAGATCTGAACTGCAAATGTTTCCTGTCAGATTATCTGCTTACCTACCAGCCAGCCACTGCTTAATGCACTGGTTCATTTATCTTTCCTGTGAGGTAAGAGTTTTCAGAAACAAATCCTTTCTTCTCCTTAGGAGTCTGTGTTTCTGGTTTGCATTTTCATGACACTTTATGGAAGAACAAATCAGAGATCGGCTGTGTGTTTAGCTCTGAAGGTGGAAAGGCTGATTTGCTCTGTAGGATGCATCCAGACCCTATGACATACCCTCTCCCCAGTAAACTTAGGAGGGATTTCTAAGTGAGTTAGGTCTTCTCTTGGAAAATGAAACTGACTTGCCCTGATGCACAGCCTGGTTAAATCGAATGTGAAGGTTCCTGGGGTTTGAGCGAGATTTGGCTCAAGCTGTGGAAGGAGCCCTGTTCCACACAGAGCAAATACCTGCTGTCTTTTCCAGGGTATTTGGTCTTGCTTCTAAACAAAATGAAGCTTACTTAAGCTTATTACCCAGAAATGAACATATACCCTAACCAGTTCTGTGCAGGATAAAATAGGCTACAATTCTCTGTATTTATTTTTTCTTCCTAGCAGACTTTCAGATTATTTAAAGCACTGAAGTGAAAATAATCTTATGGCAATAAAGTGACCCACTACACCACAAGAAAGACATCGAAACCCTGGAGCGTGTCCAGAGAAGGGCAACAAAACTGGTGAAGGGGCTGGAGCACAGGTCTTATGAGGAGCGGCTGAGGGAACTGGGACTGTTTAGTCTGGAGAAGAGGAGGCTCAGGGCAGACCTTATTGCCCTCTACAACTACCTGAAAGGAAGTTGTGGCGAGCTGGGGGTCAGCCTCTTCTCGCAGATAACTAGTGACAGGACAAGGGGAAACGGCTGCAAGTTGCGCCAGGGAAGGTTCAGGTTGGAGATGAGGAGAAATTTCTTCTCTGAAAGGGTGGTCGGGCATTGGAACGGGTTGCCCAGGAAGGTGGTGGAGTCACCATCCCTGAGGGTGTTTAAGGAAAGGTTAGATGTGGTACTTAGGGACGTGGTTTAGTGGGTAATAGGTGGTGGGGGGATGGTTGGACTAGATGATCCTTGAGGTCACTTCCAACCTTAATGATTCTATTCTATTCTATTCTATTCTATTCTATAACTTCCCCAAAGCCGCAACAAATGGCTGTTTTCTGCTGTAGCAGACAAAGACTCCATCCAAGAACACACGCAAATGCAGGAGACATTAGATACACGAGCATCTGGCATACGCATGACTCTCTTCTGCCTACACCTGATGAATATTACCTACACTCAGTTTTGCCTCGCTCCCTTCTGTGAAGGTAATAATGAAAGAACATCTGAATATGGAAGAAGCTGGTAGTTTCTTATTTTATAGCATGAAGAGTATCAGCCCACAGGAACAAACTTTGTCTATAGCTTCCCTAGAAATTCACTTTATAATGGCAGGTGGGAGACTAGGTGCTAGTTGTGGAAAAACTGGGCAGGATATATCTAAAGGTGACCTTGGTCTACCCTAACCAGATTACATATACACGGGTGGTGAAGTCTGCGAAGATAAAGGCAGAGTGATGTTCTTTATGTATTTCACCACCTTACTGGAGAACATTTCTCACTCTCGCTGGGGATGCCTGAGTTTCAGGAGTGGGAGAGAGGGAGGCAATGATGGAGGGACAGCAGCATGAGGGAGACTCGTAGCACAGCATCCAGCTTCTGTCCTTCTCCAGTCTTGCTGATCGCATGGATGCCCTTGAATAATTTTGACTCAGGTGAGATTTTCCTGCTTTAGATGTGAAGGGAACAAAATGGCTGCTACAACTCTCTGCTCTCCCTTGGCTAAAATGAGTATGAAAACCAAGGTAGGACAACTAGCAGACTGGACAGATGTGTGGTGGTTGGAGAAGTTGATTTCTGGAGGCAGAAATGAAGATAGCCAGCGTCTCTGATTTTGGAAGGATTTTTGAGAGTCTACAAACTCCTTTATAAGTTCGTGTTTGCAGTTGCTTTAAAATATTGTGTTCAAGTGCAGTAAGTGCTTTTGGAAATTGCTTCCAAGGGGAGATTCTTCTGAGATGCTACCGGATATAAAGCAAATGACGTACAGCTGAATTCCTTACCTGCTTCTTTCCTGCGCCATTCCAGTGACACAAGAAGCCACAGGCATGCACAGCTCACAGGTCCTGCACGCCAGCTGCCCCTCCCTCGGCACTCATCTGCTTCTCCCTCCTTTCTCCACCCCGTCCTCAGGCAGCTCCATCCCTCCTTCCTCATTTTATCCCGCAAACTCTTACCTCTCAGTTGTCAGACAAAGTGGTTCTTACCTCTCACCTGAACTCCATAATCATAAATCCATTAATTGCAAGGCTTGTTCTACACGAATAGAAGTCTGGTGAGGATGCTTATTATTTAAATGACAGAGAGAGTGTTTCCTGTTTATCTGGTTCTGTTCTTACGAAGTATCCTGCTACAAATAAGTGCTTTGGCTGGAGCCTCAGCTTTCATAGGATCAGCCTGATTTTACCAAGGCGAGTCCACATCCTGGAACCTTCAATTGCACTTTAATACTCTGGAAACTATTTTCTTGCTCACAAAACCTTTTTGCAATGTTATGGTACAAGCACGAGATGCCATCGCCACATGCTGTTCTGTTGTGATATCACTGTGTGCAAAGTGACACACTGGCATTTGCAAAGCAAGAATTACAACCCAAAATAAGGGATTTGGGAGAATTTTGTTTGTTTTTAACCAGGACGGGTGAGTCAAAAATAAATCAGCAGTTTAAAATATATCACAAAAGTCTTTAAACAGAATTTCAACAAAATGTTGCTCATTAGTCATTCTTCTGTTACTGAGCTGCTTCATAATTATTGCTTAGTACATAAGAAGCTTGCTAATTGCTTTTATATTGAAATGTCTAATTAAATATTTTGCTTAACTAAATAATAGATTAAAAAATGACTTGAAAGGACATGACGTGAATAGCTGACTTTTCTGGTGATGGGGAAGATGCCTTGGGAGAGAGGTGTGTGATAGCAAACAGCCCCTCTGCAGCGCGTGTGCAAGGAACTGATCTATTTCAGTGTAATTCTCAAGAATGATACTACACAGAAATAATCTTCTACCACTGATGCAGTTTTTATTTAGCTGGTTCTTATTCTTACGTTATTTGTTTCTCAGTAGCTAAGCTGGACCACACAGAGTCTCTTTTTCACCCTGTGTGCAGGGAATCCCTCTGTCACGCCAGGTATGGACTGTGGGGGATGCCTCAGAGGGGTTCCCCCTTTCCTAGAGATAGCTCGAGCGTTCTCTGTTATCAGTGCAAATGGCTTTATTTTTAAGTACTAGTTACGTCAGGTCAGGGCTATTTCTAGACGCCCACAAGCAAAGATGAGCAATTTCCTCTCTGGTAATCTAACCTGTGCTACTAAATCTAAGATTAACAGTCTTCCTGCCTTAAGTGGTCTTAGTACCTCCGTCTACAGAGTCTTCTATGTTAGAAGAAGAATCTAGCGACAACATTACTTTGGAGAATACACATCCAAATGATTGAGCTTAAATTATTCCATTAATCATCTTAAGGAAAACACTGTGTAAACTGTTATGATTTCTTCATTTGTTCACCGTTATCCATCATCATGATATAGCAATTCCTTCTAGTTACACACAATGATTTTTATTTAAAGGTGAACGTATTACAAGGTGAATTTAATTGCTTACGGGCTGGCACATTAAGATTTCCAGTTAAAATATCTGAAACGTATCAGAAGCTGGAGCCAGAGCTTCACAGCTCAGTGACCAAGCTGTTCCAAATGCATTGGATCACTTCACTGATTCAGATACAAGCTTCAAGATAATGCGTTTTCAGGTTGCTATTTTCAGCACTGACGCGGACTCTGTCAGAGACCAAAATGCCGTATTAGCCACCCAGCTACTGAATTAATGTTCATACAGATCACCTTGCAATGACAGGGTTGGAAGATTTCAGCCAATGTGCACAGGCGTATGGAAGGAGAGAGCTGTATTTGGAAACAGCTTAGAGGATTATGTAAAATGTATTTCCAGGCCAGACACAGTTTTTGAAAGAAGATTTGTGATGCAATCACCTTGGTGCTTTCCATTGTCTTCTGTAGTTTTGTGCACATTCCTTTCCAGAGGGATTCAAGAGAACACTTCTCCCAACAGCAGAATAATAGGGAAAGAGAAACCTCAGGGCCCGACACTGCAACGTTGTCACCAGAGCTGGTTTTGCCATTGCACCAAGTGGGAGTAGGACTGATCTTGAGACAGTAGGCAGAGACACAATAGAAACAGATACTTCAGGGAAATTGTTTTGCATTTTATTTTGCCCTGTGTTGGACAGTCCTTTCAAATGCCAACTTCCCTGCTTGGTAAGAGCATATCATGACAATTAAAACCAGACAAAGTCTTGTAAGCCACTAGATTTTAATCTTTTGTAGGAAAAATTAGAAGACAATATAATACCTGGGAGACTGAGTCAGCCCCATTTCCTGGCCAAATTCTATTTAGGGTTATTAGTTTCCTTTTGTCTGTATTCTCCCACATTTTCAGAGACACTGTAGTTTACATCCAAACTCACAATACTCTGATGTGCTGTTAAAGGTCTCCTTCCACTGCATAGGTGACTGTGTCGAGGTTGTGGGAATAGCAATTCTAGCTTGTTAAATCATAGCATTCTGCAGTCTTGGGTTAGTCTTTATATAAAAGTTACTGTATAAATATAGATGTCAAAGGAAATGTATTATTCTTTATCACCTTTATTATTTTATGTTTGTTTACTTCTATTGGGAATGAATACTTTGAAATATTTTGTAATGTCTAATATTTCTAATTCTAACTAAACTCGGTGATCTTCAGCAGGATCTGAGTTGTCATTTGAGCTTTGATTGAAATCTAATTATTTTAGATCTTTCAAGCACTGTTGAAATGAGTAGTGGATAGAGTTTCTGAAGAACCTCAGACTCAAAAACAGTATAAAGTCATATTGACTTGGCCGAGCAATAGCATTTATCAAGGCAATGTCGTATTAGAGGTGGTAGAGTGACTTTTTGTAAACATATCCCAGAACTCTAATCACAACTCTGACAAACAGGAACATGCTAATCTTACGGTAATAAAAATAATTATATTTAAAAGAGAAACCTCAACCTCTCTTTACCTATAAAGCATAAGGAGATTTTCTTCGTGATCCGATGACAGACTGTCCTTGAATTCTTTCATCGTAAACTAAAAATGGCAATGGAGGAACCTCCAAAGGAATGAGCCTGTCTTCTGAGACGCACTGAATATACATGAGCTATGTCTGAGTCACTCAGTACAGCACTTATGGAGTCTGAACACATTGCTATAGCATGCTACGGGTCTGGTGTCACATGCAGTAATAGCAGGGTAGAGAGCTGGAGCTAATCTCGCCTTCGTGCACTCAGGGCATAGTCACTGTTCACAGAAGTAGCACCACGGTGCTGTTACATCTTTGCTGAGATTTCTACCCTGCAACAGCCCCACTGATGGTCAGGAAAGGGCTGATGGGTGACCCAGAATCACTGCATCTCCTGGCAGTCCCAGAGGAGCCCTCCCCTGCCCCGGACTGCCCTCCTTCCCTGTGGGGTGCTGCTGGGGAAGGTGGGTGCCTGCCACCCCGCTGGGCTCCTCCAGGCAGGCTCTCCTCCCCTGGGGTTTCCTGCCAGACTCCCCATTGGCAGAAGTCAGCATGAACCCTACATAAGTTTGTTTTCAGATGTTTACAGGCTGCAGGTTGCTTTGGTAACGTGGTTAAATCCCAGCCTCGGTCTGTTTGATTTCATCTGTGCAGACGTATTTATTAGATGACCAGAATCTCTTTTCCTAGCAAGCTCGTTCTGCTGTTTATGTGGGACAGTGGTCAGGCAGCTCAGGCAGACCAGGACTCTGTCAGCATTGTCATGCACAGGACCTATGCGATTGCTTCGTCTCTATTATTTTCCTCAGCAAAGCAGACAAACTAGCAAGTCCCAGAGCGTGTTTGCATTCTCCCGCTCCCACTGCGAGTGGATGTTAGCCACGCATCCCCTGCATGGGATGGGGGAACAAAGCTGCATTTCCCCAGGGCGTGTCAGCTCTGGCTATGCCCCGCAGAGCCCAGCCCAGCTCCTCTGCAAACTTCGTTGTCAGATTTTCCATGTGCGGTAGAAGCCTGACTTTATTTCAGGCACCTCAGCTGATCAATACACTGACACCAGTTATTACAGATGCAAGATCATGTGGTGAGAGGCAGAGTCTCATCAGACATGTCTGGAACAAATTAAAAAGTTTCTCTTCCCGTCGTTGCTTCTCCATAGCCACCATCTTACTCAGAATACGGGAACAGCAGCAACAAAGGCAGTGAGAAGTAGACAAGGATTCATTCCTTTTATTTCAAAAAAGGATCATGTCGTTGTCATTTAGGCTTGAGCCTCATTGTGAACGGAAGTATTAAAGGATTAGTGAGTCATTTATACCCAGTTGTACCTCCAAACATCGGGGTGGCTTTCATTGCAGCTCAGGGTCACCACTTGCATGTGTGTGCAGAGGAGAAGAGGATTGCCCAGTGTGACCGCCACACCAAAAGAGGGGTTAGCTAGCGATTTATTTCCAATGAATTAACAGACTAAGGGAATCCTGTGTCTGAACAGCTTCCTAAAATAACACTGCTTACTTGTGACCGTAAATCCTAGATTAAGGTGTTGTTCCCCCTTCTACCTAAATAGAATTTTGTTCTATTCTGATGTTTTACAACATCAGAAGCTGAGATGGAGTAACATCACAAACTCAGTTCTGCTTTATGTTACATTCTTGATTTAGTCTAGTGTCAGACAGCTTAAGATCAGTCTTTAACATACATTAAAAACTACTTCTACAAAAAAAGATTTTTGGAAGTGTTTTTCTTGGGAAGGTTTTACATACTGTTTTGATCACTGAGCATTGAGGCACGGCAGACTTCCATTCCAACCCACCAGTTTCAAAAGCAGCAGAAATGCCGCATCAAAAAAGCTTGTGTGCATGTAAGGCATTAACTGGCTTCAGGCAGAGTAGGAGTTGGATGGCACTTAGTGGCTGTGAGTCCCTGTTGAGACTCCCTCTGCCCTGTATGGGGAAAATCAGGTAACTCAGAAAAAGATGCAGAAAGGAAGGGATACAGGCTAGGGATTTTGGGGACATCTCAGTGTTCCCATCTTCTTCCCCTGGCTGCCCTCCTGCCTTGCTCTTTCACCCCCTGACCAGAGGGTACTGGAGATGGACATTTTACTCAGCCTCTGGTGGAGGATTAGGGGTGGGGGCTGCGTCCCGCTGGGTGGGGAGAGCCCTTGGAGGGGCAGCCAGGAACTGAAGGCAGCTGCCTCCAGGGTGCTTCAGCTGCACCATGCTGCTTTCAGCAGGCATGGGAGGTCCTTCCTCCAAGCTCCTTTTTTAAAGGAGTTGACCCAAGAAAAGAAACAATTACATGCTCTGGTTCAGAGAGGATTAATCTCCACCTGGGCGGAGGTTAGCAGCCAGTCGGGTTTGTGATGTATTAAATGTGCTCTAAGCAAGCAGGTCAGGATGACTCCCTCAGGTGATCAAGGTGCCAGGGAAGAAAGTTGAGTGCATGCAAATCCTTTGAATTCCCAGTACAAAAGTCTCACCTGCTGGACACAAGGCAGGAATGAGTATACAGGTTCAGCTGGTCAGAGGTCAGGTGAATCCCAGGCACAACAAATCATCTGGCATGATTGAGAGGCGCCTTCAATGGTGGGAAAACCCCTCTCCTGTTGTGTGATCCCAGATACCAAGTGTGGCAGATGCACAACAGTGAGGCTGGAGTGTCAGATGCACTTGGAAAGGAAAGCTGAGATTAATCTGCACTGCTGTGCATGAGCATTCAACTAGGAATTTACTCCAAATTGCTTCACTGGTAGCATGAGGGCTTTTAGTGTTTTTTCCTTTCAAGAAATGAAACTTCTGATACTCCAGGAATTTAATGTTATCAGACCTGAAGTGTCTTTGGATACCTTTGAGATCAACTCACAGCTATGCAGAGAATACATCTCCAAAACTGGAATTAGGAGAGATTCATGGACCTCTGTCCCTCTATGGCCATTTTATATTATTCTGAGGTCTTCACACCCCATGGGAATAATTAAAGATGATCCAAGAATCAGACTTGAATTCCCTGACTTCAGTGTCCTTATCATCATGGAAACATCAGGCGTAGTCAGAGAAAGGTTTCACAGGAATACTTCGGGGCTGAAGTGCAGTACTTAAAATCTGTGGAATATAAAGTCACACTGCCATTCACATTTTCTTGAACTGGACAGGTCTTTTATTATTATTGTATGTCTTTTCTGTTATTTTCTCTTACTCTTTATATTTATTTTTGTGTTATCTCATTTCATTTTTGATATTGCTGCTGTAGCAAGTTTTGCATTCAGCTTATTATTCTCTGGCAAGAGGATGTGAATGAACTCTGTGATTCAGCAAGTCAGCAGCACTGCAAGAAGGACTTCAGGGTCAAAGCAATCAGCTGCTATAGACATAAAAGCATTACACCAAAATAGCATTGCAGCGTCCACAGCAGGCACAAAAAAAAAATCAATTTCTCTTTAGAGACCACAGAAATAATGATGATGTATTTTTACAGTAGAAGGTAGAATGCAATTTTGTGATGATGTCAGGTCTTTTAGGTACTTGGTGATGTCATTTGCATAGGTGCTCTGGATGGAATAAGAACAACCAGCACCACAGTTCTCATAAGTGATGGTTGGGTCTGCAGTTTCATTTCAAACAGATGCCAATCCAGAGTTTGGATTTTTAGTGAAATGTCACTTAATTGCAAGGAACACACTGACCTGAAAAATGGAGAAAAATTATCTCTCATGGGAACTCAGTTTCTTGTGCAGTCTGCATTTTTTTGCTCTGCTCTTCCTTAAAATGCGACAAAAGAAACCCAAAAGCAATTTGTCATTTTGGCTCAGAATCAGAAAACACTGAGACAGAGGAAACTACCCAGCATGATATTTTTGTGTTGGTTTGGAGGTTTTTTTGTTTGGTTGGTTTGGGGTTTTTTTGTTTGTTTTGTTTGGTTTGGTGTTTTGGTGGGGTTATTTGTTCTGTTTTGTTGTTGTTGTTGTTTTAAAGTGAAGTATTTTGAACACGGAAAATGTTTCCCTACAGGTTTGGCTTGACCTTGGGATGAAGGCTCCAGCTGGTTCCTCATACATCTGACCTCATGTGTTCACCTCTATTCACCAGGCGATTACTGCTCAGCCCCATATGGCCCATCCCCACAGTGCAGGACAGAAGCGCCCTGTGATTCAGAGCCAGCAGGAGATGCTGGGTTTGACTTTTCTCAGTGACTTCAGCTCTGAGGATAGGAATGCAGGGGGGTGTGAAAAGAGATGACTCCTTTCCTCAAGAGCCTGTGCCTCTCTTCCACCTTCTTTCAGGACAAGCGGGCCAGGATGGGCCCCTGGGCTTCACATAAGCTCTCCTTTGAGAGATGGCATGTCAGTCCTGACGGCCTGTGAGCAGCAGTGTCGGTGCATGGGTACTGCACACTTCACAAGCAAAGCCTGGCAAGGTGTTCAGTTCAGGAGCCGGACAAGATGTATCTGCTGCCGTGTTTACTTGTTTGCAGGTGAAATAAAGCACAGCCAATGGGTAAGGAATATAATGCACTGATGCACATTATCACTTCCCTCCTGAGTTTACATCATCAACATCATTCGATCAAACCCTTATTACATACAGCCAGGTGCATGCTCTTTCTTTAAATCTATTTGGTCATAAGACCACCTCCATAACATTTAGAACCCGCGAGGCATTTGACCATGCAGAGAACATTTGTATCGTAAGGGAGTATTTTTAAAGTGATTACTATAAACACATAAAAATCAGGCCAGCTAGAGATGTAATAAAACTGGAAATTAAATGGAAACAATTAAAAAAACCCAAAGCTTTTCTACTTTAAAACTGCCAAAGCAGACTTAAGTAACTAAAAAAAAGTTCTTGTTTAGGTCAAAACAGCAGGTTTTTTCCCCCTGCTTTCTCACTTTGAGAAAATTCTCAGTGACTTCATAAGATGTGAAATCTCTGAATTATAAAACTTCTTGAAAATAATAATTAAAAGTTGATTAACTAAATTTTCTTATACACATATATTTGTTTTTACACTATTCTAAGCTTAAGATAGATCTTTACAGAGATCAACAGAGAATTCCCAATTTCTTTTATCAAAAAAACAAAAGTCCATTCTTGTTCATTGTCTTCAGCTCAAAGCCCAACAGAAATAGCAATTTAGTCTGTAAACCAACGGCAGTGAAGTAATATAGGCACTGGTTTGTATTTTCAGCTCATGTGAGCACTCGTCCCTGATGTTTCATATTTGCTTATGCAGAGTCCACCCCCCACTAGTATAGAATAGACAGTTAAAGCCCTGTTCAAAAATATACACCGATATTCTTCACTTTCCCATCAGAAGGCTGTTTAATTTCCTAGGTCACTGGTTCGGCACCTTTTCCCCCAGTCACCAGTTACCATTAAAGACGTTTTCCAATGAGAGTGGCCCTGCTGGGGAAGTGGCTCCTGCCTCAGCCTGTCCCTGCCCATTAGTGCTCACTGCTTAGGCTGGCCTGCATGGTTCCTGCTGACCAAAGCTGGGCCCTCCATTCCGGCAGGGGGACAGTGGCAGGAAGACAGGAGGTGCACTGGGAGAGGTTTTCAGAGTTGTTTTCAAGCAGCTAAACCTACAGCTAGAAGCGATATGTGAAAAAAAATCTTACAGCAACAGCAGAAAAGCAGAGTGCAAAGCAATTGTTGCATTAAGATCTTAGAGGACTCTGACCAGTTCTCCTGCACAAGGAAGAACTGAGGAAGAGGTATTTTCTCTTCTGCAATGTTTTGTTAGCATAGGTTATCATATTTCTAGATATTCCCCAGGACTTTACACATGCACAAGCTTCTATTTGTGCCCAGTTTCTTCTTAGGTCATAGATACCTGCAGGTACAGCTGTTTCTGATAGTCTTTTCAGTTCAAAGAGTCTAGCAGACACTGTGCCAATGAGCTGTGCAAGTATGATTGCGTTTTGGGCAAGAATACTTTCTTCTATTATTTTTGAGGTCAGATAGATTGAATTTGTACAGGGAGGCCCAGAAATTCTTGTAGTTATTGATATTTTAGGCATTGTCCTCAGAGGAAAATAGATCAGGTCTACTTGAGGGGCTGTTTCTTTTCTTCCCTCCATATATGAGACAGTTCCATCCTCAAAATTTTAAACCTTGCATTTAAAAACTTATCCACCATAAAATGAAGACATTGACTGGGGAAAAATTCTTCCTGTTTCTAATCTGGTTTTGCTCCCAGCAGCCTATGTCTGAAGAGAGCAAATAACTTTGAGACCTGCCTTGCTGTGGATCTAGTTATTGGTGAATCCGCAAGAAAAGGTACAGAGCAAACTGTTTCGCCCTGCCTGGTGGCCAGTCCCAAAACACTTCAGAGAAAGAAGCTGCTGCCAGGCTGAACATAATTGCATAATTAGAGCAGAGGCATGTGTGGAAAGAGAGTCCCCGCAGCAGCTCGTTTGACAAATAGCTTGAACTTCATCTGGGACTTGTCCAGCTGGTGGCCAGGACCCTGGACTCCATGAGTCCTTGGTGGAAAACACAGTTGAGAGACTGTGTCTTTCTGTGTTGCCTCAGCAATAACTTCCGAGTGGCTTGAAAGTGCAGTTCCACGTAGCTGCAGTTTGACCTCAGGGTGACAAACTAAGATCAATAAACACACTAAGGTCCGTAGCAGGAGACAAGGACAAAACCTGCCTGCCAAACACAGAGTACAAAGAACTTGGCAAGTCTCTCAAGATTGTTTTATTTAGTAACTCACTTACTATATTGGATTTGCTGGGCATGGTGCAAACGAGGATTTTAAACTATGGGGAATATCTTTCGTAACGATCCTCTAATGCTTTTAAGGACATAGCATTCAGGGATCAAATTAATATATTCCAAGGTTTCTTGCTGTACACCATAAAGAAACAAATAGAAAATGACAAAACAAATGTCTTCATTTTCTCCCAGAATGTTGCATGACTGCTCAGAAATATGAATTTGTCTATTGTTTTTCCACATATAAAATGTTCAGAATGATAATCCTTGGAAAAATAGCTAGCATATAATTTTTTTTACAGTCATCTTTATTTTTAGTATAAGAAAAAGGTTTTTTGTACTGTGAAATATCCAGAAAAGAGTAATTTGTTGACAGATTTTTGGTTCTGCCACTTAAAAATATCTAAAATGGTTTTAAATTTTTTTTAATATAATTCTCTCCAGAGAATATATTCTATACTTCTGCTAGCAGCATAGTTTTAAGGCCAAGAAATAATTCCCTGGCAGACCTGCCTACCCAGCACAGCTGTGATCAGTTTGATTCCAACCTTGGACTGACTCTTCAGCTCCATTTGCATCTGTAACAACAGACGGAGTTAATACTGCCTTCCCAATTACACGGCGGCGAAAGGGAAAGTGGCTTAGAAGACACTGCTGCCTCATTGAGAAGCAACGCGGTCGGTGTGCAGCCTGGCACGCTGTAACGGAGCTGGTCACGGGCAGCTCCATTTTTGCTTGACAAAAGAGATGGCACCACTGCTCCCAGCTGAGCCGTGCAGGCTGGGGCAATGTCTGGTTCAAACAGGCGCCTGTAGCCACTGGGAGCCCCAGCAGGAAGAGGTAAGGGATTATCGAAGGCGGCAAGCTTCAAGGGAAGGAAGAATACAGGTGTTCAAGGTGTGTGCGTGTCTGAAACTTATGTAAAAGACTGATTATCTTACGGTCTTGCCACACTGGGACATTGTGCCTTTTCCAAAGTCACTTCAGATGGGACAAAATGTTTCTGTCAGGCGATTACATAAAAGTCTTGGCCTCAGATCAATGAAAGGATGAACACAGTCCTGTCTGAGGCTTGGGGATGTTTGAGAAGGGCAGGGGGAGGTTTCCCTTTCGTGCAAGCTCATGGCTGTTTGTTTTCTATGAATGCAATTCACTGCCCAGCTGTCGATAAAAAGCAAAAGCCCTAACATCCCATTGCACTGATTATTTTTAAGATGTCCTGCTAGATAAATAACTGCACTGGACTGAAAATTAATGCTTATGCTTCTTTTGTGATATTTAACCCTTTCTGTTAGAGTTCTTCCACTTAACATGAAACAGTCAGATGTTCTTAAGGACAGAGAGAGTCCAGATGGGACGTCCAGTGGATGAAGCAGGGTATGCAGGAATCCAGATGCTGCATTAATAGATATCGTATTACTTTGTACAAAATATTTGGAGGTAAAGAGACTGGATTACAGGCCTCCCTCTCATGTACGTGTTTTGTAACCATCTTTCTGACCCATTTGACTCCAGTAAGAAGTTTCGTCTAATTCAGAGCATGGAAATATTGCATAGTAGACTCATGCAGGCCATTGACATGAAGCTTAGCTTATTCCGCACCAACATGCCTTTAATAGATGTGCTTCATCCCCTGTCTTCATAAGAACTCATACTGCTTGCAGAAGGAGAAATGTCTGTGCTCAGGGAAGTGGTCAGCACGCTTTACTTTCAATATCCCTGCTAGCTGTCATGAGCGTGGGGCATGAGACAGCATCTCTCAAAAGAGTTAGGTTGTCTTTGAGAATGTAAAATGAACATTATCTACAATTCAGTAGATTCTTTATGGGTAATTTGCCACCTACACATACATTATTAAAGCTCTTGAAGCACGCCAGTGCTCATCTCTAAGTTATAGCAGTAGTATGAAATCCCACAAAGTTATTATTACACAATTTTTCTTGCAAAGATGATATTTTACTGCTGTAATCACTTCCCTCTAGGAGACTCCAGAAGAAGATTTCACCTCCATTACTAATGATTTATAGAGTCAACTTTGTGCACATTTCTTGGGGTTTCCTGTGACCTGCTACAGCACAATTAATGGAAGCTGTAATAAGGAAAGTTGACTTCCCTCTTCCTACTACAGAAGAACCTTTACAAATAGGGTATATCTGGAAGTTTCGTACAAAGTAAAATGCCAGCATGTCCCTGCTCTGTTAGGGAAGGAAACAGGAAGGGGGAAAAATCAATTAAAATAAGAGGAAAATAAAGAAGAAAGAGAACATACGAAAATAAGAACAGTTACAGGGAACCTGACTACAATGGAGTAGAGCTGTGGAGGGAGAAGTATTATAATGAAATAATCATGCATGTACTACTCAGCAAACCTATTCTGGCAAGGTTTTTTTTATTTATGCAGAGAAACCTTTTGGCTTTGTTTTTTAAATCTCACTGCTCCAGAGGCCAAACAAGGCCAAGATATTAATGGGAGAAAAAGCCTCAGACTTTGTTCCTACGTTGGAAACCACATGAGCCAAAGCCCAGGGACAAAGGCAGCGCCCTCTGCACAGGGGCAGAGCGCTGTCTGCACCATTGCTCAGAGGGCCAGGGTCTAAATCTGCTTGTCTGGGGGGGTTCCTTGGCCCAAGGCCCTCCTGATGAGATTTGGTCTGGAAATAGCACTGTGTTCTTTAAGGACAACGAATATAGAGTGGAATCCAATAAAAATTCCACCAAGTATGGTATTCTCCTTAATTTCCTCTTCCACTCTGCTTCAGTGCAGTATGACTCCTCCTGGCTACCGACTGCAACAAAACCTGTCTGGGGAGAAAGATTTATGGACAATACCTGCTTGCAATAAAGCTGGCTGGGCTAAAGAAGAAAGTGTCACATAAAACTGTTCACATACTTTAAAGATTTGCCTTTGTTGCTTCAACCCTGTTGCACCAAAAGGGTCTGTATTGCTCAAATTCTGTAACATGCTACTAAACTCACATGTGATGTACGATGAGATCTATAACCTTTCATGCAGCACGTGTCTCATTCTCTAGCATTATTACTTTTTAGGTGAAGTGTAGTACTATAATTATTCCCAGTTAGAAGTATGTTCTTGACTGCCGTTGCTGACGCTTCCTGGAGTGGATTCCCTCTATGACACTAAGCTTACCAGTTATGGAAAAGGAACAATTTCTTCTAAACCTTCATAGCATCCTGTTTTTTCTCTTGATTGTGAGAAACAACATTTAAGGAGTTTTTCTGAATTGTATTTGTATCAGGTTCCAGGAGCTCAGCGTTTACAGTCTTGCTTTCGTCCTTGGAAATGTATCTGCATGTTCACACCTTCAGATTGAAGTACAAATATTTTGGCTGCTCTACTAAAGTCCTAGCTTAGGTTTCGTGCTGGGATTTTATAGCCAGAAAGGATATATCTCTGTTGTCTTTTATTTTTCTTTGCTTTTCTTTTGAAATATTTTGTGTACTTCAGTCATACTCTCTTTTGTTTAGAATTTTGGTTTGTATTTTTTTGTCTTGACGTAGTTCAAGGACTGAGTAGGGAGGATCAGAGTGTTAGACTTTAAACAATATATGAAACAAGAACTTGCAGAAATAAAATCCGAAGGCAAGACAGCTTGGAGGTTTGGAGAGAATGTATGATTGCATTTTGTGAGGGTGCTGAATTGCAATTACTAAAGCAGAGTGCTAATGACTAAGCAGGTGATAAATCTATATTCTGGAAAAAGAATCATCAGTTTGCAGCTGAGGTTATGATACTATTTGTAGATGTAAGCCCGCATTGTTTCATTTACTTCTCCTTTATTTCTCATAGTACATGTGCTAATTCTGTGTGTGGATCCCTATGTGGATTTGTGCTCCCACACAGTGGGCTTTATTTAGATCTCTTGTGTATGTGGGATGTGTCATTTGTTTGTGTGTACCACTTTTTTTTTTCCTTTTTAATTTTAACTTGTTTCTTATACTACATAGCTTCCAATTTTAATGTAAGGTTGTAAGCCTTGTGAGAAGTAACATGCTTTGGGCAGTTGTGCTATGATTTGTACTAAGAAATGGTTCACATGGCTTCAGCTTCTACAGTTTGCCATGAAACAGATTGCTTAGCTTTGTACAAACACGTGAATAGATGTAGAGACAGAGTTGTAAAGCTGTTGTCTTGTATGGTACTACTCTGGTTGCTAACATATATATATACATATATATATACATATATATCTTAATTACTCTGCAACAGTTGGATATGTATATGTGCATGTGTTTTGACATAATCACTCGTACAAATATTTACCTATGCAAATGCAGATGTGTATGTGTTGCTTGTGTAATTGCTGCAAAAGAACCAGAGAAAAATAACTGAAGCATGACCCTGTGCTGTTGTCACACTGAATATTTTAAATAACACACTAATGTATGTACATGTAATGCATTGGTATATAGTTCCTTAAAAACTACTCGTTTACCCACCAGTAGGCAAAACTACAGGTCATACTGAGGCCCTGAAGCATGTCCAGAGAAGGGCAACGAAACTGGTGAAGGGGCTGGAGCACAGGTCTTATGAGGAGCGGCTGAGGGAACTGGGACTGTTTAGTCTGGAGAAGAGGAGGCTCAGGGCAGACCTTATTGCCCTCTACAACTACCTGAAAGGAAGTTGTGGTGAGCTGGGGGTTGGCCTCTTCTCGCAGATAACTAGTGACAGGACTAGGGGGAACGGCTGCAAGCTGCGCCAGGGGAGGTTCAGGTTGGAGATGAGGAGAAATTTCTTCTGTGAAAGGGTGGTCGGGCATTGGAACGGGTTGCCCAGGGAGGTGGTGGAGTCACCATCCCTGAGGGTGTTTAAAGAAAGGTTGGATGTAGTACTTAGGGACATGGTTTAGTGGGTAATAGGTGGTGGGGGGACGGTTGGACTGGATGATCCTTGAGGTCTCTTCCAACCTTAATGGTTCTATGATTCTATCTGTGTAAAACGAATGCACATAACATTACAGTAGTAACAACTGACAATATACTGAAGGCATTGAACTTAGTGAAAGGCTATGTAAATGAAAACCTTTGACCTTTTGCACAGAGAGGTAAGTTCTTGTCCAGGTCAGAAGTTGTATCTCCTTGCCAAGAACATCCCCTCCTGCCTATTACGTGATTATAGATGAGCATCCAAACAGTAAATAAAAGAGAGACAGAGAATTCAGGAAGCAAAGACATTTACAAGGGAATAAATTAGTTACTGACTAAACATTTTCAGCATTTTGATAAGATGTTTCTTGCGTGCCAAGAGACATTGCTGAGTAGGTGTCAAAAGTCCAAGCAGATTCAATCTAAAGATAACCTCAAAGAACATTCCCTGCCAGCATTTTGTTGATTTTAGCAGTTCAGTATGTTTCACAACATGAGATGAATTTTCATTACATATTGCTGGTAGTGTATCATACTGCAAGAACCTGCCGTGACCTGACTTGAATTTTTCACCCACTCAGGAACAATTTCGCCATTAGCCAGGCTGCATGTGGGCTGGGGGTGCAAAGTTCCTGCCGCTCTGAGGCTGAAGAACATCGTGAGCATGTTTGGAAGATGAAAGATTTAAACACAATTCTAGGAAAAATGGAGCATCAGAATTAGATAAGAGTTGAATAGCTAGGGTGTGGTGAAATCCAACTGCTGGGGATGTACTTTCTCAGAGCATGTGACAGAGGATAATGGGTCTCGTTCCCTATGGTGTGGCAACTCCTTTTTTTACCCCCATAATGTAAAGGAGGATACAGGTCCCTGTGCAGCATGTCTTCTGAAGGAGAGTGGTACATTAATATCTCCTTAAAATGCCCTTTAGTGTGTTCTGGGAAGTACTCAAATGAAAGTGGCTCACGGCTTTGGAGATTTTTCTAATTCCCAACACTCCAGTCCCTGGCAGAACAACCTTTGAAAGGACACACTCATCCAACGCTGCTGCTGTGCGTCCAGCAGAAGCAGTGGGATCTGTAGCTCGCCTGTGAACACCAGTTGGTGTCGGGTCTGCTTCCAGCCATTCGTACCCATGTGGTCACGTGGGGAAGGTCCATACATGTCTTACCCAGATAATTTCAGATGGAAGAAACAAATGTCTTTAAGTCACCCATGCTACAGCAAAGCCTTCTGACTACAAACTCACAGTGTGTGCATCCCAAAGCTCCGCAGTCCCCAGGAACGGGCAGAGCAAAAATTGTTATCCTCAGCACAATGCTAGAGCTCACCATGTAAAGATGAATATGACTGAAGTAATAAGATAATATGTGACAATTCTGTTCAAGGTGTTAAGAGGGGTGCACCAAGGGGAAACAAGTGATTGACTCAGAATAGTCTTTTCTGTGACTGAATCATACCAAGTGTCTTATAGCTAAGCACATTATATATGCTATTACAGTATATTATATAGAAGCAATCAGACTAAGAAAATGCAATGCTTTAGTCTAATTCTCAGCTGTCTAAGGACTACCTGTTAAAGCATGTCGACTACCTTTCAAATCAGTGACAACGTCTGCTGGATCATCACTGAAACACTATTTTTTTTTTCCAAACAGGACAAATTATCATACAATCATTAAGGTTGGAAGAGACCTCAAGGATCATCTGACACTGATACAGTAAAATAATTCAAACATTGTTTATATTTTTACTTTAGGCCTATCAATCCTGGTTTTAATCCAGACTTACCAACAGAAGCACATCAAATTTAGATGAGAGCACACTAACCCGTACCCTTTAGAGCACAGGACAAAAAAAGTAAAAGGAGAGCTGAGGATATGTTAACACTAGAGAAACTTCAAAATAATGACAGAATTTTTTTTGTCCAGACAAGTACAATATGATTCAGTAGTTTTTAATAGTGTGAAGTCTGAAATGCTCAGAAAGCAGGGAAAGAAGCCCCAAAATATCCGTATGCTTTCAATCAATGTGTACAATAAACATAAGGAATAATACACCAAAGAACTGCTCTGTGTAGGGACTACAGGCAACCCGTGCGTAAAACTACTAAAAAAATTAACTGCTTTGTTATACAGGACTACATCTGAAGTGACTGTTGTTCATCACTTGTTGTATTTTGTCATTTGGTTGGCCGAGAGCATCTCTTTTGTCCAGTTTATACAGTGTTCAACAGAACAGAGTCCTCAACCAGACATGAGGTCTCCGGGCACTACTGGAATAATATGTAAAAGGATACTTTAACATTGCTCTTTGGAGACCTGGAATTAAGTCTTCTGTTTAGCTGTGATCATTACATTGACAACATGGTTTGAGGTTATGAATGTTGGTCTGGTGGTTAATGGGGCTCTAGAGATCCAGGTTCAGCTCTTTGCTCCAGCACAGGCTTCAGCTGTTCAATTAATCTCCATGTGCCTCAGACCCTAATCTGTAAAAGTCAGATAATAATGTATTTTTTCCCTATCCTGTGTCTGTTTCATTTGGTCAGCATATAAACTCTCCAGGGCACTGATAGTCTCTTTCTTCAGGTCTGTATAACTTCTAGTACAATTAGGCTCTGATCTTGCTGCTCTTCTGCAAGATATGCTGGATGCCAACAGTGAATAATTACAAAATGTTTCTCAGTCATGCTAGTTTTTAATTTCTCAGTGAAGCTCACAGTTTTTCTTTCCTCCAGTCACTCCACATAAACCTTGTAAAGATTTCTTTTATTCTGTGAAACGTGCTGTGCTACCTCCTAGAAATCACTTTGTGCATAAAAATTCTTCTGACTCTGCTGTGATGCTGGTATGCTTCTTTCAAAAAAAAAAAAAAAAAGAGAGAGACGCTGCAAATCATTAAAGAGGATGACAGACCCTGCCATCTGACAGTGCCATCAGAATGCTCCATGGTCCCTCGATCAAGGCAGAGATCATAATTTATTGTTAACGATTCAACTAAAAAAGGAAAAAAAAAAGCACAGCGAATGCTTTCCAAGGTCATCATTAGCTGTCTGGCTTTCCTTTTTTTGGGTAGCACCTATCCTGTAGATTGAATAGTCCCCTCTTTCTGCACATTTTCTCTGATGAACATTCAGAGAAACAAAAGCATTTTTGAAGGAATAGCATCTTTCCTAAGAGAACTGCAGTGTATTGACAGAGCATCAATATGAATTTATCTCAGAACCAGAGAGAAGACCTTGTGCTATGCCTCTGTGTGCATGAGCACTCCTCTTAGCCATGTTTTCTTACCTTCATCTGAAGTAATTTATTCCTCATCGCAATGCAAATGTCTATAAAGTTATTAAACTCCAAAGATTATAAACCCACTAACGCAAAGTGGAACATGGTGTTTATAATATGTCTTTGCAGATTTTTGTTTCGTTTCATTTTTTTATCTGCATTGGGTAATGGGAAGGTGTTACGCTATGCCCATACAGACAAAGCGTATTCCTGATATTTATAAAAATGCTCATTCCTTTTTCATTTTCTGTAGGTTCTTGACTACTGTGATTCCATCATCTGGTTATGCATGCCAGTTTTGAGTTTCCTGCCTCTCCATTCATTGAACACTCCCTTGCTGCTGCATAAGCGGTTATGATTCCTATCTATCTTCTCTAGATCTTTCATCGTCACTCTACAGACATCTATTGTGTTCCTTCTTATTATTCTCCTTTCTAAGGTAAAAAATTCCCATCTTTTCAATTTCTCTGACATATGAAAGTTTTTCTGAGCTTTTGCTCAATCTCATCACTCATCTACAAATTCCTTCATTTCTGACGTACCCTCCACGTGGCTGGCACCACATACAGGATATTGGAGAAGTCCTCAGCATTCCTTAGAGATGGGCATCCTAAGGGAATCTATATTCTTCTCTGTCCTGTTCTTCATTTCAGCCACCTTTAAGATGTTTTTAGGGTGTGCAAGTTTTTCTGCAGTCCTTCTATGACAAGGTCCACTTAGAGAATAAGGGACAGGCTATGGATATTGTTTATGTAAGTAAAGCCTTTGACACTGTTTCCCACAGCATTCTCCTGGAGGAACTGACTGCCCATGGCTTGTACATATGTAGTCTTCAGTGGGTAAAAAACTGGCTGGATGGCCAGGCCCAAAGAGTTGTGGTGAATGGGGTTAAATCCAGTTGGTGGCCAGTCACAAGTGGCGTTCCCCAGGGCTGAATACTGGGGCCAGTTCTGTTTAGTGTCTTTATCAATGAT
>VWZZ01005583.1:0-11965 GCA_013399095.1 Psophia crepitans
GGTCAAGGGAAGTGATTCTCCCTTGACCTTGACTCAGCTCTCACGAGACCCCACCTGGAGTACTGCATCCAGCTCTGGGGTCCCCAGCATAAGAAGGACATGAACCTGTTAGAGCAAGTCCACAGGAAGGCCACAAAGATGATCAGAGGGGTGGAGCACTTCTCCTGTGAAGACAGGCTGCGAGAGTTGGGCTTGTTCAGCTGGAGAAGAGAGGGCTCCAGGAAGATTGTATTGAAGTCTTCCAGTACCTAAAGGGGGGCTACAGGAAAGCTGGAGAGAAACTTTTTACCAGGGCATGTAGTGATAGGACAAGGTGTAATGGGTTTAAACTAAAAGAAAGATTTAGATTAGACATAAGGAAAAAATTCTTCTGTATGAGGGTGATAAGACACTGGCACAGGTTGCCCAGAGAGGTTGTGGATGCCCCATTTCTGCCAGTGTTCAAGGCCAGGTTGGATGGGGCTTTGGGCAACGTGGTCCAGTGACAGGTGTCCCTGCCTCTGACAGAGGAGTCAGAACTAGATGACCTTTGAGGTCCCTTCCAAGCCAAGCCATTCCATCGTACTATGGTTCTAAGACTCATGGGTAGAGATAGTCACAGTTTAAATACAGAAAGTAAAAGCTGCTCCTGCTAGCAAAGCAATATAAGGAGTTCATTCACTATTTTCCATTGGCAGGCAGATGTCCAGCCATCTCCTGGAAAGCAGTGCCTCAGCAAGTGTAACAGTTGCTTGGGTCGACAAACACCATAACTTTGAATGTTCCCCCTTACCTCTCCTTTCCCTGAGTTTTTATTGCTGCCCACGATGGCGTACGGTATGGAGTATCAGTTTGGGCGAGCTGTGCCGGCTATGTCCCCTCACCCACCGCCAGCTTCCTTGCTGTGTGTGTTTTGGGGATGGTGGGAGAGAAAGCCTTGATGCTGTGAAAGCACTGCTCAGCAATAGCCAAAAGATTGGCATGGTATCAGCACTGTTTTGGTCACGAATATAAAGCACAGCACTCTATTGGGTTGCTGTAAGAAAGTTAACTCCACCCCAAGCAGACTCGGTGAGACTGTAGGTACCACAGTACTCATTCAGCTGCCACTGTACACCTAAATTTCACGAAAGCTTTCCACATGACAGTTTTAAAACTTTCAGGGTAGACTTTAACACAATTTCTTTTCTCTCTCTTTAGGCTTTTGTTGTTTACTGTATCAGTTCATATTAGCATATACCTCTCTGCAACCCCAGACTTTAGCTCCAAGCACATACCCCATGATCATGTCCAGCAATGTATTCTGCATATCCTTCTCAGGTGTAAATGTGCAGACACACTTGAACTGCCTTTAAACTAGCCACTGTCAGTCTTGTTCATGGCAGAAACATTCTTTGCACTGTCTGTGCTCTTCATTCTGCTTTTTGGGTGAACTTTGCCAATTTTGTGGAATCACTAATGATTATTACTTTGCAACTTGTGGTTTACCCCAGCTGGCAGTTGAGCACTGCACAGCCACTGGCTCATTTCCCCTGGTGGGATGAGGAGAATTGGAAGAAAGAGATAAAATTTGTAGGTTGGGACAAGGACAGTTGATAGGACAGCAGAGGGAGAGGAAAACAACAACAATACAGAATATACAAAGTGGGAGATACACAATGCAATTTACTCACTACCTGAAAACTGATGCCCAATCCACTCCAGAGTAGCGACTTCCTCTCCCTAGCCAGATCCTCCCCTCTTATACACTGAGCATGACATCATATGGTATGGAATACCCCTTTTGCTAGTTGGGGCAGCTGTCCTGGCTGTGTTCCCTCCAGCTTCTTGTGAAAATTAACTCTATCCCAGCTGAAAACCAGGACACAACTATACTCATTAAATATGACTACCCAGTGTAGACAAAACCCCCCAGAAAACAACCTATTTCCAGAACCAAGCTAGTCTGGGATATAAACCCCTTGATTGCACAGAAGAAGAATAAATTCAGAAATCTCCTCACTCCCTCTTCCCCCTGCCCCCTTATTCTCTATGTAACTGAAGACACTGGAAGACAGCCAATTAGGAGAAGCTCTGTGGATACTCTTCAAAAATTTAAGACCACTGAGAATACCTGAGAAGAGTCTTTGGAACATGAGGTAAGCATACAGCTTATGTGTACATAAATTCATGCAGATCAGGATGTCCATAGGTTACTTTAACATCGTATACAGGCACGATCGTTGTGCAATTCTAAAAAATAATTTTTTGCCCTCCCACCACACGCTAAAGAGAAGCTAAAAACACCTTTTAGGAAACACTATGTATAATAATTGTCATAATGACACCTCTTTCTAGAGCAACTATGTTCTGTAAACACCTTGCTAGCTCATCAATTAAGTTACTCATTCCTACTAAATATGCTAGAGTTATATTCTCAAATCTTTTCTAGCATCCTCATTAGTGCTCATTTCAAAAGAGTGATGCTATACCCAAATAGCTTTAAATGCTAAGAAAGAAAACAAATGCTATTGAAAAATCTTCCAATCTTCAGCAGCTCACTGTGGTCTAAGTAAAATTTATTAAAATGCAAAACTCAAGCACATTATTATTAATTTCAAAGTAACATCCTATAGAAGAAATATAAATATCAGATCTGTGTAATAAAATAATACCACTTATGAATCTAGATTCTCAACATTAGCCATTAGAATAACAATTCAGCAGACTCCAAAGACAGTTATAAAAATTTTGGAGCAAAAATAGCAGGCCAGATATTTATCCAGAAACATCTTAACTGCAGAAAACGAGGGTGGGGGGAAGAATATAATTTACCTCAAAGAATTCACCCATTCAACCAAGAATTTTATCTGACATCTTCTCTTAAAAAAGTTTGCTTTTTCTAATCTTACTAATAACATAGATTTTTTTCATCAGTTAAGCTTAAAACCAAGACAATTTCAAAAAGCTGAAGTGGATGTACAAATTTAACTCTTTTGTTATCTAAGAGTATACAGCTTAAACCAAATATTTGATTACCTTTGAGTATGTGCATTTCCCTTTTCTTTCAATTAACAAACTTTTTTTTTTGTGGTAATGAATACTCTGAAATATTCTCAGTTAAATTTCAAACCAGAAACCACAAATCTAACTGAGATCATTATAACTACAGCTATGAAATACATATGATTTGCCGACGACGCATACATACACATTGCACCAGGAAAAACCCTCAGCTTTTTCCTTCAGTGTTGTATAAAATTATTTGAAACAAAAGCATGTTTAGTGCTGTGTGTCCTTGTACCTGACCGGAGGATGTTGATCCCAATGTGAGATTCACCGGACCAGTGAATTTTTGCTGGTTGCCTTAGGCTCCCTTCACAGTCAATGAGGAGAAACAAGCACTTCTAGACTGCGCTTCATTTCACCCTAATGTGGATACTTTAAACAGGTAAAGAGAGCTCATGGTAACTAACTTGGATGTGAATGCCTGCACTCCAGACATCTAAAGGTAACTTCTGTATCTGGAAGCTTTTGACTGCAACAAAGCCTGCATAAAAGGTGGACTTCCTAGTCCAGACGGTGACAGCAGACTGTAGAGATCATACGTTCTCTGTGAGGGTGGACAGGGTACAGATTCGGTGATTTTAAGGCCCGATAGAACATTATGGGTATCGATCTCACCACCTGTTTAACACAAGCTATAGAATTTCACAAAGCCTTTTCTGGATGCACAAAGAACATAATTGAAATAAATTATAGTCTGGTTGCTACAGTGAATAGTTTGGATATAAACAGGGGAACTCTGTTTTGTGTATAATATACTGACAAGAACTGTAGACGTGAAAGTTGCCATTATTAAGTACGCTGCTCAGCCATTAGCTATCACAATTTTTTCCTTTTTAAACATCCTTCATGTTCACTAACCTTTTTCCTAAGTAGGCACAGATCTTACACCTGTTTAGGTTCCTATTTTCTGCAGATTTGTGACACTAGTACTTTTCTGTAGCTTTATAAGCTTCTGACAAGCTTGAAACACATTCTAGATTTAAAATCAGCCTATAGCATAAATGATTCCTCCTTCCGTACTGATATATGGAATCCTCCCCTTCACATGAAAATCATCACTGCTTTAAATGGAAGTTGGCTTAGATTTAGTCCTAGCCATGCAAAACTCCAGTGGTGTACAGTCAAACTTGAGAATTTCGCATCCCCTGAGGACAAAGTGTTTAAGTTTAGTCTTTAGGAATGAAGATGTAATCACAGAATCATAGAATGGTTAGGGTTGGAAGGGACCTCAAAGACCACCTAGTTCCAATCCCCCTGCCATGGGCAGGGACATCCTACATTAGACCAGGTTGCCCAAAGCCTCATCCAACCTGGCCTTGAACACTGCCAGGGGTGGGGCATCCACAGCTTCTCTGGGCAACCTGTTCCAGTGCCTCACCACCCTCACAGTAAAGAATTTCTTCCTAACATCTAATATAAATCCCCCCTCTTTTAGTTTATACCCATTACCCCTTGTCCTGTCGCAACACTCCCTAAGAAACAGCCCCTCTCCAGCTTTCCTGTAGGTCCGCTTCAGGTATTGGAAGGCCGCGATTAGGTCTCTCCGGAGCCTTCTCTTCTCCAGGCTGAACAAGCCCAGATCCCTCAGCCTGTCCTCGTAGGAGAGGTGCTCCAGCCCTCTGATCAACTTTGTGGATGCATTGTGTGGCAAGGCAACTCTGATTTTTAAATGTAACTCAGTCGTCTGTGTTTGAATTGTTGTTAAGTAAGATAGCTTAGTAGATGAAAGAATTAAAGGAAAAGTGATTTGAGTCCCATGAATACATTTTAGGAACTCTCAGAAACAAAAAAAAAAAAAATTCCTATAAAAGTGCTTATGTAGAGTATGCAGCAAGTAAAATACAAAAGGATAAAAATAGTATGCAGTGATAAAAACTGTAACAGCACCTGTTATTCAACACTACTTCAATTCATATAGTCTCACTGCCATTCAAACTAAGCAGTAAACAAAATATTTTCATTGGATCTTATCATCATACTTTATGCTTATATTAAAGATTATTTGCCTCTCACTTGTAAACATACTAAATATGACATTAAATTTGAATTATTCCATTAAAACATAAAGCTAAAGAATTAGTAAAGAAAAGCATTCAGGTTCCAATATGGGAAAGGCAATAATAATAAAAAATTACCGACACACAAAAGTGTTTTTTACATGAAACAAACACATGCCGTTACTTAGGATTCAATCTTTTGAAATGACTATTTTGATGAGTCCTTTTCTTATGTTTTATAGACTTTAACACTATATTCCATCTTTCATTCAGAAACAAATCCAAATGACCTACACCCATCAGAATTAAAACAGAAATGCCATTTCCCCCATCAGATTACGCACAGCTTCATATCCTTTCATGCGCGTAGGAATGAGGGTGATACACAAAGATCCGGCTGAAATGTATTTCAAATTTAGGACACACTTTTTTATAGGCAAGTACATAAACTATTTGTAGGTGGCTGAGGTTGTTTCGTACTGCACTAACTACACAAATTACATAGTTTTTGAGTGTGACACGAAGTGTGGGATGTTGTCTACAGATCCCAGTAGAGCTATATTTCACTAAAACAAAATGTTTGTAGAGTATGGCAGCCCCAGTGCAGAATCACTATGCCCGACTCTACAGGACGATAACAGCAAAGAGATTGCACTGCCAAGGGACTAGTCAAGGAAAAAGGCACTAATCAGAGCACAATTAAAAGCACATACTTTAGATATCTATTGCCTTCTTTGAATTAGAAAGCCTAGCTTAGGTGAGTTTTAAACAGATCATTAGAGTAGGCAAATCAGATCCCATGTAATTAAGCAGAACATACCTACAACAGACTGTGAACTTTATTTACCTGCCTTACACGTGTCTAAACCTGTCTGCGAACTGCCAGCTTTGAACAGCAATTTCTGACCAAATTCTTTAAAAAATGTTTTTTCAAACAGAACTGGTCTAAGTTTGAGACAGGGGGCAACGGGCACAAACTGGAACACAGGAAGTTCCATCTCCATATGAGAAAAAACTTCTTTACTGTGAGGGTGATGGAGCACTGGGACAGGCTGCCCAGAGAGGTTGTGGAGTCTCCTTCTCTGGGGACATTCAAGACCCCTCTGGATGCCTTCCTGTGCAACCTGCTCTAGGTAATCCTTCTCTAGCAGGGGGCTGGACTAGATGATCTCCAGAGGTCCCTTCCAACCCCTGTGAATCTGGATAGAGAAGTGGGCTGAAGTAGCTAGATGGAGTACATGGTAGACAGGGACCGTTGAGGGTAGGGTTGCAGACAGCTGGCTGGCTGGCTGTAGAAGTGGTACTGGCACAACTTCCCAGCCTGAAAAACTGGTAAATCTTGGACTGGGAGTCCTCTGCTGTCATGGGAAGACATTTCTGCTATTTGGAGAATAGCAGTTCTTGACTGCTTTAAGGGTGCAGTGAATGTTGTGAGGAGAAGTCTACTTCTTGCGTTAGTTTCATAACAAGAGACTCATTTCAATGGCAATGGGTTCCTTTAGTGAGAATTTAATTCTAAATCAGGTGGTAATGAGAGGATAGCTTGCCTTCGAACCTGGGACCTTCACCAGTTCCAGTTTCAACCAATTGTTTTCATTTGTAGTTTCACTTGGTTTTGAATGGTGTTGAAAACTTTTTTTTTTAAAGATTAGTAAAATAGCTAATGATAATAAAATTACCGTGAGATACATTTATATAAAATATTGACTATATCTCAATCTGCATTAGCTGATAAAAAGCCTTGGAAAGAATGACTGTAAATAATTATGGTGGATGAGAGAGTTTTAGAAGATCATTTTCAGCTGCACCTGATAGCACATAGGGAAAGGAAGTATAGGGCAAGGCAAGGTATCCACATTTATGATTATATAAGTCTAGGGCTCAGAATAGCACTCAAATTTTGTGCAGATTTATTTGACTGGAACACATGAAATCTACTAAATAGGAGCATTTAACAATAGGAAGCTACAATACAGGAGGATGCTATGTCCAATTCAAGAAAGCACTCATTCACCTGCATTTTCTAGGTTTGAAACAACATTGTAGAAAAAACAGAAAATAAGAAATTACATGCGTATGAAAAGATCTCTTTTATGTTGTATATTTTTTGACTGAAACTTCATATTGCTTCTCTGTAAGTCTAAATATCCTTTATTATTACCAAAGCATATATTTTTTTAATTGGGCTGAAATAATATAAATCTAGATATAGCATCAGTTCAGTATTTTATTCTCAACAATACATTAATTACATCTTCTTATTAAAATAGAAATAAAAAAATAGCTATTACAGGGTAAAGTAGAATGTTCATTAATGTGAAATCACCATTCTTGGAACTATTTTTGTTTAAATGGAAGTATTTGAAGGATAGAAGCTACAATTATATATGGGTTATCAAAGAAAATATACAAACTGTGGAGAAAACCATTAGCTTTCTTGGACAAAAATTGAAGTCTTTTTCTAGTAATGACTTCACGTAAAATTTTCCGTTGAGTAATTGCCATAATATTTCAAAGAATAACAATGAAATGCAACAGCTGATTGAAGACAAATATTGCCATATTTCATCCTTACAATTTGAAGAAAATAGTATTTTTATCTTTGTAACTACTTTACTAACAGATTTTACTCCCATGAACAGGAAACATTATGTTTGTCCTCATTTGAAAATTTGGTCTTCAATGTTCAATATCCTGTGTTTGACAACTCAGAGCTCAAAATTTATGGTATTGTCCTTAAACTACAGAGAAACACTGGTTTATAGTAGGGTGCATAACATTGCAAGTAAGACTGTGGTAGCAGTATCACAATTCATTGGTAGCCAGTGTTTTCTAACAAAAGCAACTGAGCAGTAGGAGAGAAAATGTCCTTATTTAAGACTATAAGGAATACTCTATTAGACAGAAGCAATTAAAAAGATATGCACTAGTACACCTTTTAGAAACAGGCATTGGGAGACGTCTAGTCTCCAGTGTTAGTTAAAGAGATTGGACATATTCTTGAGGAAAATAACCTCTGGGAGAAATGAAGAGGGGAAAAAAAAAAACCAAAAAAAAATCCAAACCACTCCCTGCTCTGGATGATATTGCATATGAAGAATTTTCAATTCTTTGAAGATCAACTTTCATCACTGGCCATAAATCACTTAACTGTAATTATTGCTGCGCTATCTAATGAGTTCCTATTCGGGGGAGGGGAAGGTGGGGAGAGGAAGTATTCTTTTCATTCTCACTGCATTTATTGCTTTTAAGCAGTGGTAATAAAAAAAATAATTTTCCAAAGTAAACAAAACCATGCATAACTGCCAGCTTGCTTTCTTCCCCCCCAAAACAACAATAAAGTTATTTAAATACTTGCTCATTTAAAAATACTGGATTTTTTTTATATATATATGGTTTGCTGTTGATTTCAGTTAAAAGACATTCCAGGCACTTATTAATGGTGCATTACTGTAATATAAAATCAGGGGCAGTTTAAAAACCTGTCGCTTGATGCAGTTACTGTTTCACAATGGGAGGAATAATTTCTTGTAGAGTGACATGTTCCCTTATGTCACAGCCATTCTTCCTTTACAAAAGCTGTTACTTTGATGGGGAGGACGAATGCCTGCCATATATTACTATGCAGTCCATTACAATGGGTTCATTCATATTTATAATACAATCTGTGATGTTGATGCAATCACTTTAGACTTCACTGTTATTTCAAACAAATCCATAACTGAGAAAAAGGCAGGCTGTTGACAGGAGTTAATGTGGGTTTTACTCTGTTTACAATTGCTTTCTAATCTACTAAATGGCTGTGAAAATTGATGCACTGTTAGAAGTGCTTTTATACACTACTACAGATAAAGGGCTGTTATACTGCAGTAATCTCTGTAATGCTAAATTGAATTTTCGACAGTGGTTTTTTTGTTTTTCCAATTTGAATGTGACAAGGTAGGCTACTCAATTTATGGTAAGCTTAATTCCATCAATGCAAAGCATTTTTCTGTCTTTATTAATTGAGATGTCTATTATTGCTGGGCCAAAAAAACCCACCAAAACTTAGAGATAAAACTTGTAACTATCACAAAATCAGCTTTAGGGAAAACCTCTTGGTGGACAAAGCATGGGCCAGAGTTGCTAAATTTTGCAATCAAATTTGTGATCTCTTGAAGCTATGGAAGTCACTCCTCAGTAGGTAAAACATAGTAGTACAGCTTGCAGAACTGCTCAGCTTGCCATGAAAGTAAACAGATTCTGCTTAAACATAACAAAATAAAATTTGGCATTAGATGATTTGTCAATAAACAACTTTCCAGTGGGATTTTAGGGAGACTTGTAAAAAGTGTTTTATTTACATGACCAATGAAATCACAGTCATTGCAAAGAAGTCCAAGGAACGTATACCTTAGCTTAGCACCCTGAAAAGGAAGTCAGCTGGAAAAAACGAAGAAAGCTTTTTAGCCTTCAGATTTCCCTGATAAAGAAGGTGCAAAGAAACACCAAGGCTGCTGCTGACATGAAACAGAAGTACAGATGACTTTGGTACTGTAGAATAGGTGCCATAAAATAATCCCTGACACACTTCTCTGAAATGTCTGGTGTCTCATTAAAACCTGAATCTGAGGAATACAGGACGAAAGTCTTTTTATGGTAATCAAGGAGCTGCTAACTTTCTATATGAATATGAAAATATTACTAAAAATTAATGAGCAGAACTTTTACATGGTCTTTGATGGAAAGAAATCCTTTACATTCCAGACATTTGCATGTCTAGTAATTTTAAAATTTGCTTATGTGTCTTAATTTCACAAAATTAAATAAAGAAGCATAGTTCTCTCAGATAATAGAATAATTTAGGTTGGAGAAGACCTCTCTTGAGGTCACCTGGTTCAAACCCAGCTTCAGAGTGAGATACAGTTGTTAAGTTGGATCATAATTTTTTTCACAAAGTACGCTGTTAGATATAAAGATTCAAACTTCATAATTAAACCTTGGTGACATTTAATCACATTACCTGAATTCAGGAGTCAAACCTAACACAAAAAATGCCCACGCATTTCATGCAGGACAGTATGATTAGTCTATGCAGACCAGTCAGCAAAATTCAGTTAAACCGTCTATCAACTAAGGGACACAAATGTGTAGTAACTAGGTTTCATGAAAAATAAAGCTCACAGAGCACTTTATTCCCCTTGTGGTTTCTTTCCTATATGACTTATTTCTTTTCTTGGATGCTCAATTTTTCTCCTCTCCATTTTCAAAAGAAAAAAAGGCTTAAGAGCTAAATTCTCTAATTCTTACAGACTCAGCTGAAGAAGAACTATTAAAGTTAAGTGCTACTGAATAAGTCTTACGGATTCTGCAACATAAAGAATAAATGGAAGTTTGGTATGTAAAGAATGAATGATTTTTAGAAGATGACAGAATCATAAGAAGGTACTTGTGGAGTTGCTTTAAAATGTACTGGGAACGGTCATAACTTAAAAGCTATCACTGATTTTTTTTAAAACTACCGTATTGATTGCAGTTGCAAATGGAATTTCTTCCTCTACCAAATTAAGTAAAATATTACACAAAGGACTTCTACAGAAAAGTGATTATTTTGCTTGAGCAGGGTTAAAGAAAGGAAAATGTGCTGCACACCTGTCATTCTCTAATATTATATTCTTATATTAGATCAGCTAATAATACAACCTCTTAGGAATATCTTCTAAATGCTGTTAAGTACCATTTAGTCCCAACTTGTAGCTATTGGTGAATCACAACCAAAGAAGCCATTTAGTTTAGCAGCCCTGCTTACTTCAAATACTGTCATTCCTCATAGCAATACCTCAAAAGCTGGTTTGTTCCAGTCTATCATTTCAGTACAGATTCTTCTCTGCAACACTGCATGATACAAAAATGCTTTCAAATTTTCAAACAACTACAACATTCCTCTAAAATTATAATAGAACAAAAATGAATTTGTTTTAAAAGGTAGTTATATAATTTGTGAAAATTAAAGAAAACCAGTAATGATATTATTTGGGACAGTAACTCAGATTAAACTTAGCCTTCCTTAGACTAGAGAAAGCAATATCTCCTCTGTTAGTGAAAATGTTGAGAAAGTTGATCTAGGAAGTGTCCCCTTGATGCACTGCATTTAACACACAACACTTCAAAATATGGCTGAATGAGCTATTCCTAAATATGACTGAAATGCATCATGATGTGCAGTCCAAGCTAATATGCTTACTGCATCCTTTATGTATTTCAAGAATCACGGCTTTTGTTCTCCTTATAATTAAAATTGAAATCAGATTTCTAACTCAGAAATATATTTGAAAAAAAATCAAAAATTACAATTACAGGCATGCTAAGATGAAATCTAGTAGACTACACATTTCCAATAAGCACACTGGCCATGAAAGTCCCAGTTACAAAGACATAGAATCATAGAATCATAGAATCATTAAGGTTGGAAGAGACCTCAAGGATCATCTAGTCCAACCGTCCCCCCACCACCTATTAACCACTAAACCATGTCCTTCAGTACTGCGTCTAACCTTTCCTTAAACACCCGCAGGGACGGTGACTCCACCACCTCCCCGGGCAACCCGTTCCAATGCCCGACCACCCTTTCCGAGAAGAAATTTCTCCTCATCTCCAATCTGAACCTCCCCTGGCGCAATTTGCAGCCGTTCCCCCTAGTCCTGTCACTAGTTATACTGTTCTATACTGTTCTAGTTATCTGCGAGAAGAGGCTGACCCCCAGCTCACCACAACTCCCTTTCAGGTAGTTGTAGAGGGCAATAAGGTCTGCCCTGAGCCTCCTCTTCTCCAGACTAAACAAGCCCAGTTCCTTCAGCCGCTCCTCATAAGACCTGTGCTCCAGACCCTTCACCAGTTTCATTGCCCTTCTCTGGACATGCTCCAGGGCCTCGATGTCTTTCTTGTGGTGAGGGGCCCAAAAC
>VWZZ01005583.1:12332-25514 GCA_013399095.1 Psophia crepitans
AGGAGAATGCTGTGGGAGACCATGTCAAAGGCTTTGCTGAAGTCTAGGTAGACTACATCAACAGCCTTACCCTCATCCACCAGGCAGGTCACCTGGTCATAGGAAGAGATGAGGTTGGTCAGGCAGGACTTGCCTTTCACAAACTCATGCTGGCTGGGCCTGATCCCCCGGTTGTCACGGACATGGCATGTGATTGCCCCCAAGATGACTTGCTCCATCACCTTCCCTGGCACCGAGGTCAGGCTGACAGGCCTGTAGTTCCCCGGATCCTCGTTACGACCCTTCTTATGGATAGGTGTCACATTCATTGGCAAGCCTCCAGTCATCTGGGACCTCTCCCGTTGACCATGACGACCTCTCCCATTGACCATGACCATGACATACTAACATTTTGGCAGGCTGACTCATGCAGGAAAGCAGAACTTAAGTAATAAGAACGTCCTGCACAACCTAAGGGAAAAGAGATGATGGAGAATGAACAACTATATGCCTATAAAGGTGACACACATTTTGGATAGCAGACATAATGAAAGTTGTAACAACTGAAGATGGAGTTATTACCAGTATGCAAAACTATATGACATGTCGGGATTAGCCAGTCATTTAATGCATCACAACTTGCAGCATGACTCTGGAGTACTGGATTTCTTATTTGAGCACAAAAGTGAGGATGACTTAGTAGAAGTTGTTGCTTCTGTGAAAGCATTAGCATCTCTGCCGTAGCAGGCTGATATGTATGTGATAGACCGCACATACTTCTGTAGAACTGGACTTACAGAAGCTCTACCTCACCATGCACTAGAGACTCCTTACTAGCAAACTGTCTAAGCTGTAATAAACCTGGCTGACTTGCAATTTGTCCAAATTAAAATGACCTACTTTGAATAATGTGTATAACAAAGGATTTACTCATCTGGAGCAGAATTTGAATGTATGTAACAAAAATAGCCATGGATAGTTAGAAGTTTGAAGCATATTTCATAAATATACCTACGGGTATATCATAGAAATAGAGCAAGATCATAAATGAACTGTAAGTTTTGAATTTTCAGTTAACATGTCAACAAGAGAAGGGGCCTTTACTTGAACAGCAGTTTCATACAACTGCAAGATCTTGCTTTGTCTAGAAGAGGTGGAAATGTGGCAGTCAGGATATTTGATCCTTCTTTTATTCCTTCTTCTGTACAAGCAAACTATAGTTTTGTTGTCCATCAATACTTGAATCAATTTGAAATACTAATGAGATTTGTCTTTAGACATTCATATGAACACATAGTTAAGAAACAAGTTTGTGTTCCAAATAAGCACAAGATAAGTAGCTTCATGTCTGTTGCCATAATTATTGCCTGCAAGTTCCCAAAGTCCTCTATAAAAGGCAGTAGATACCAAGACTTACTTTCACACTTAAATCTTACCTGACCCCTAGATTTGTTACAGTTAAGAATCATTTACAGAATATGAAACTGGAGATGGATGTAGACAATCATTTTCCCTCCCTTTTAAGAGACTGTACAGGTGCATTCATTGAGGAAACGCTTGCTAATTAGGGACAAGTAATCTTAGAATCATAGAATGGTTTGGGTTGGAAGGGACCTCAAAGACCACCTAGTTCCAAACCCCCTGCCATGGGCAGGGACACCCTACACTAGACCAGGTTGCCCAAAGCCCCATCCAACCTGACTTGAATCTTCCAGGGAGGGGGCAGCCACAGCTTCTCTGGGCAACCTGTTCCAGTGTCTCACCACCCTCATGGTAAAGAAACTTTTCTTTAAATCTCCTCTCCTTCAGTTTAAAGCCCTTATCCCTTGTCCTATCACTACATGCCCTTCTTAAGGAATTTTAAAATGAAGCTAAATTGAAAAGGCATCTTCTGAATGCTAAACTTGGGGAAGCACCTGCAGACAGCACCATGTATACTCTCTACCACAAAGCAGAGGAATGACATTCTTACAAAGTCATGTTTCCACATAGGAAACACCATGCAACAGACGAGAAATCTCAGTAGAGGTTCCATAAAGCTTTTCCTTCAGACTTTAACATTGACTTTAGTCCCTCTATACAAGCAGTACCACAATACAAGAAGTAATTTTTTGCAAAGTCTAATCTGATTTTAGAGAATGACAAAACATTTGGATGGTGACAGCCCAACTCCGATGCTACATCATTGTTCTGTTGCACGAATAACTGCTGCTTGAAATTGCAGCCACAAGCCAAAATTCTACCATCTACTCCTATCCCAGCACCTGTAATTCACTAAAGAAGCTCAGTTCTATTTCTTCTTTTAATGTACTGTTTTTACTTGGCTGCATATTCCCTGTATTTTTATTCTAACACAAAATGTTAGTAAAAGCATAATAAGTTTGCCAGCGGTGTATTTTGTCTCATGCAGCCAATCACCCTGGAACCTAATCTAAATTTTGCTGCAATCCAGGAAATGTCCCGTAAGTACCTAGTTTTCATACCATCAAGTTGCCTTTGGTATGTTTTGTAGGCAAAACCTGCAAGCACTACCTTATTAGGTTTTGTGAAACTCTGAGCTCTCGTAGCATAACTTTGATAGTTAAATCTGTTTCAGCTTTTAATAAGTTATATTTCCTGAAATGCTATTATATGAAAACAAAAAGGAAATAATGATGTATAGGCAAATACAATTAAAATCACAGTATGTAATATTTTCATGTTTAAAATTAATGACAATTACCCAATGCTGGTGATAAAACTATAAAATTATTTTGTACAAAATGCTGTTTCAGAAAGAAATAAAACAAGTTGCTTCGTATGTACTTGTATCTCTCCAAATTCCTTCTTTAGTAGGAAGGGTGCTTCTCAAGAGAATATTTTATACCAGTCAACTTGGTCTTTTAAAGTATTATTCTTTATTTTCTTTTCACTATTTCCAAAATAAAACATCAGATGAAGCCTGTCTTCAAAAGTATGAAGCTTATGATTTAGCTTGTGACAGTCATCTTTTTTCCCTATATATCTTGCTTGTACAAATGAGAAAAAGAAATTAAATACAGCTTTTATAATTTCTATTTCCTGTAATCATGTCTGAAAGATATGAAAATGGAAAGAAAAAAATCAATCACAATTGTCATCACTGTTTTTTTTGATACACATTGGTAATATTACAGAAGCCGTAGTTTAGAAGCACATAATTTAAGTCCAGATTGCCTGATTTACATACTGAATCCCTGATCTAGTTTAGTTGAAGACTGAATTTAAATAGAGGTGCTTGAAGTCAGAAGAGACTTATGTATATGGTTATATGCTGTGCTGAATCAACAACCCATTGCAGCAAATCACAAGTACAGTATGTTTAACAAGCGTAACATGGCAAGCATATTTATCTATCCATAACAAAGCCAAAAAATGACATCTCTAAGCATTTTTGTGAGTTAGCAGAAATCAGCAGGCAACAATAACCTTCCGTACTACTACCTGATTTCCTTAGAAAGAATTATTTAGCGTAATAAACCAAAACCAGAGTACATATTTTGAAGTTGACAGGAAAAGGTCCAAACTGGCATACTTTAGCTGTTTGTTAACTGTTTTTCTCCTAATGAATTGCCCTGTTGCTCTGCATCACTCTGATTGCAGTATAACCGTTTTCATTAGTCATTATAAATACGGCTTTGTGCCACGTTATTTACATTCTTATTGCAAATAGCTAGAACCTCACATTACAATAATTCAGGGTATTTCTGCACTTGCTGAAAAATAGTCTGGTAGAGCCTAATATGTGATTTCACCTTAAAGAACCTTAAAGCCAAATCTTCAAGTTTCTGGGTTTGTGGGGTTTTTGATACAACTTTGACACCAGCAGAATTCCACCATGGCAAAAATTCTTGCCAATAACAAGTCTAGGCGAATCAGAATTTTACTGTAATTAGACTTTGCAAACTGGGCTTCTCTTCTGGTAGAACTGTCACAAGGGGAAACTGATATTCAAAGCTTAAAATATGATTATCACTTGAAAATGAACTAGCACTGCAAATACGCATAAAAATGAACTTAGAAAAAATCTGAATCACAAATATGAACACTAATAAATATTAATTAGTAATAGGATGGTTTTCATAATATAAAAATATTTTCTAGATATTTTCAGTAATATTTCATTAAAAAGTTTAATTTTCTTCTTAACACTTTAGCAAGACAAAAAGGCGACAATTGTTATCTAAAATACTGTTTGATGGTAGAGATTCTTTGGAAAGTAGTTTTTTATTGACTACATTATTTTATCCAGATCAATCTAAAGTCAATGAATTTCAGATATGGCTGACCTACTCTGAATTCCAGTGAGCGATTTAGGTATAAAAGTCAGTGTGTTTATCATTCAGAAGTTTCACAATTTTTTTAATTTCCTTTTTTAAAAAAATCAAACTAAAGTTGAAAAACAAAAGCAGCAAAACCTACATTGAACAGTAGCTATTACAGATAATATTTGTCACTACTAGTATTCTTCAAACCCATGACTTTTGGATTACCAAAAAAATGAATGCCTGATGCTACTGAATATAGATGTAGACAGATGTAAAAATAACCATGCCTATATACATTTTATACCCACACAGATATTACATGTGCATATACATTATATTCAGCTTTTTTGACCCAACAGGCATTAGTTTAATTATTAATGCCAACAGAAGTTTTATTAACTATCTACGCCAGTACTTTGAAACAGGGACTCTTCAGGAAATCCCAGCTGGCAATGTAAATTCAGGTACAAAAAGGTGTTTCACCTTTTAACTAACTTATTCTGCCAAAGAAAGATTTGTCAAGTGCATTACAAGGATTCCAAAATAATATTTACATAATATAATGGGAAAAAGTACTAAGATGTGAAAAGATGTCTATAAATGAGGCTTAGTCAACAAAAAGGAAAAATAAAAGATAATAGAGTCCTTTGAAAGAGGAACAATGGTATTTTTAAAATTCATTTTTAACCTTGCTAAAATAAGGAATTAAACTTCTTTTGTTCAAATATTAAGATCTTTTCAATGAACAGATAAAGAAATTAATCTCCTCAAATTCAGGCTGCATTCAACATCTCCTTACCCGCGGCTGCTGATGAAGATAAACCTTGTACTGTGGTTTTCCAGGCTATAAACTTTCAGCAAGCAGGAAACAATTTTAATTTGATGGATGTGATTTTAGGCATACTTAGTTTGTCACCTGGCTAGTTTTCTTCCCAATTACATGTTGGCAACACAATCCTCGAAGGGACTTCGCTCCCCTCATAACTGATTATGCACCATACATCACAAATGTGGCACCTATAATACATCTATGTAACCTCTTTGGCAACAGAGCTACTTAATTTCACGGCAGAACCTGTTTTCAGCACTATTTTTACATTCTTTTAAATTTTTGAAATGTTTTTCTAACATTAGACTTCTGGAAACCATCTGCAGACTTTCTTTTGAATGCTACAATTATTTGCTATCCAGTGCAGGTAAACACAGTATTAATGCTGGTCAGCTGCTGTGGCTGTGAAGCTAGTTACCTGCTCATTTATCAAACTCTCACACGGTAACTTTAATGGAAAATATTACATCTTCATCTCCAATGAAATTATTGTGTAGTTCTTGCATAACAGATTCCAACACCTCGCACTAACAATGAGACCAGTTTGGCATCACTATACTTATTCTCTAGCAGGAGAGGACTACTTACAGCTCAAAAAAATCACTGACAAACAACCGCCTTCCATCAATATACCGCATGTATTCTAGAATACATAGAACAATAAGTGTAGAAAGGTAGAAAAAACATACGGGTGGGGAAGTTCTTCACTATATTCAATAAATATGTTGAATTTGATATGCTGAAGAGCATGCTGAAGATAGGTTTATAATGTGTCAAAATCAAGGAGAACTTAGTGTCTTTTGGTGTGCACATTAATCACTAACTATCAAGCCGTCTCAGACTCGGTCAGCTGAAATGTTCTGCATTTCCCAAATGCCACTAAAAATGCATCTTTCTTCCACTTTTGTTATTTGAAATCTTTTTTTAAAAAAAGTAAAAGTATACTATATATCTTCAATGCAGGTCTAGCTCAAGACTAAGCAGATCGATGTGAACAGATACCTGTCGTATGCACGTAATGTGGGAGATTATAAATTATATCAACCAGAAATCTGACCAGAAAACAGATTTTGAAATACTCCAATAATCTGAACTGGTATAAGGCAACATATACACATATATTCTCTTTCCTTAGATGTAATTAAGGAATAAAATAAAACTGGTTTTCTCCAGAAGAGTATATTTTTCTTTTTAAAAAAAGAATCTTTTCAAGTCACTAGATACAGCACTTTACTCAATCTTTAAGAGGGAAATTATTACTTAGTGTTACTTATTAATAAAAGCAGGTTGGAACACTGACATTTTAATTTAGATTAATGCTAGAAATATTTTATATTCTCAAAAAATGCTTTAGAAAAGGAAAAATGAATACAGGCTTTATTAACTTCATCGTAAACACAGTCCACATTATTTTTCGCGCAAAGAAAAAAGTCCCCATAGCAAGAAACACAAAGAAAAAGGGGGCTCAAAAATCTTGGCGTATTTTTAAGAATACGATATAAAAGTAATGGAATCCCATTATCTCAATACAGAGAAGTACAGAAAAGGTCATAGAGTCACTTTGGTTGGAAGAGACACCTAAGAACATGAAGTCCATCCATTAACCTAGCATTGCCAAGTCCACCACTAAACCATGTCCCTAAGCACATCTACACGTCTTTTAAATACCTCCAGGGATGGTGACTCAAACACTTCCCTTGGGAAACCCGTTTCAATGACTGACAACCCTTTCACTGAGGAAATTTTTCCTAATATCCAATCTAAACCTCCCCTCGCACAACTTGAGGCCATTTCCTCTTGTCCTATCACTTGTTACTTGGGTGAAGAGACCAACACCCATCTGGCTACAACCTCTATCCAGGTAGTTGTAGAGGGCAATCAGGTCTCCCCCCAGCCTCCTTTTCTCCAGGCTAAACAAACCCAGTTCTCTCAGCTGCTCCTCATAAGACTTGTGCTCCAGACCCTTCACCAGCTCCATTGCCCTTCTTTGTACACACACCAGCACCTCAATGTCTTTCTTGGGGCCTAAAACTGAACCTAGTACTCGAGGTGTGGCCTGACCAGAGCCAAGTACAGGGCGACAATCAGTTCCCTAGTCCTACTGGCCACGCTCTTTCTGATACAAGTCAGGATGCTGTTGGCCTTCTTGGCCACCTGGGCACAATGTTGGCTCATATTCAGATGGTTGTTGACCAGCACCCCCAGGTCCTTTTCCTCCAGGCAGCTTTCCAGCCACTCTTCCCAAAGTCTGTAGCATTGCATGAGGTTGTGATCCAAGTGCAGGACCCAGCATTGAGCCTTGTTGAACCTCATATAGTTGGCCTCAGCCCATCTATTCAGCCTGTCCCTCTGCAGAGCCTTTCTACCCTCAAGCAGATAGACACTGCTGCACAACTGGGTGTCATCTGCAAACTGAGGGTGCACTCAATCCCCTCGTCCAGATCATTGATAAAGATATTAAAGAGAACTGGTCACAATACTGAGTCCTGTGCTACTGAGCACTTGTGACCGGCCACCAATTGGATTTAACTCCATGCACCACAATTGTTTGGGCCTCGCCAGCCAGCCATTTTTTTTACACAGTGAAGTGTGTGCCTGTCCAAGCCATGAGCAGCCAGTTTCTCCAGGAGAATGCTGTGGGAAACAGTGTCAAAGGCTAATCAACTTGATTAATTCACAAAGCCTTCTATGGCTTGAAATTCAGAAAGAAAAAGCACAAACTACGATAATTGGATGGAATTAGTAAGGATGAATATACAAAGAACAATGCAATTCTGTAAGGACAAAATAATAACATCAGTGCACAGAATGATTTACAACTACCAAAGAAAGAAAAAAAAAATAAATCAGTCTTCAAGTACACTGATAAGGAGAAGGAGGTCAATTAAAGACTTATTTCATTGTTTAAGAGGGAAGGAAAACTTTGAGTGGATGAGGCCACGAAAGCTGAAATCTTTAATGACTTCTTTTCCTTCAGTGTTCACAAAAAAAATTATTTTGAACGTAATTAATACCAGTGACCAAGCACTAATGCACAGATAGCTCTGCTATTTTCTAAGAAAACACCCTGAATCAGACAAAATCAGGCCCAGGGCATTAGTTAAAGTAACCTCAAAGCAAATTGCAGCTACATTTGTAACTTTTTTAGAAGAGATTTAAGAAAACTGGAATAATGCAAAAGTCATGAGCCTAATAATAACAAAGGAGAGAAGTGTCAGAAAATCACTCAACACAAGTCAAAATGTCAGGCTGTTTCTAGGACGTATGAACAGGAGCATCACCTTTTAAGACATGTGAAATCCTGCTTTAGTTCTCCTGTTCATCAACTTCAGCTGTTTGTCCAGTGTTAGACACCGAACTACAAGGAGAAGGTTGACTTTTTCCTTTTAGATATCAAGAGACTAATAAAAAGCATCAATATCTGAAAAACTTAAACTACAAGAAAAGACAGAACAAAAGGCTACCTAAACCTCTTACTCATTCCCAAGATCAATGCTATCATATTCTATAGGAGGTACTCCATTCAGTAATATTTTTTTGAATATATACAAAGCAGTGGAAAAAAAAAAAGGAACATATATGCAAAAAAGAAACAAATATGTTATTCTTTTTTGTCCAGTGTGGATGTATTTGTCTGTTTTTTTCTTAGAAAGCTCTATCAAGAATGGTATCTGTATCCTCAAACTCACTATGTGAAAGGGAGATAGATTATCTCTTCTTGCAGATAACTAGTGACAGGACTAGGGGGAACGGCTGCAAGCTGCGCCAGGGGAGGTTCAGGTTGGAGATGATGAGAAATTTCTTCTCTGAAAGGGTGGTCGGGCATTGGAACGGGTTGCCCAGGGAGGTGGTGGAGTCACCGTCCCTGCGGGTATTTAAGGAAAGGTTAGACACGGTACTTAGGGACATGGTTTAGTGGGTAATAGGTGGTGGGGGGACGGTTGGACTGGATGATCCTTGAGATCTCTTCCAACCTTAATGATTCTATTCTATTCTATTCAATAAACTCCTAAATAGCCGTAAGTTTTCTGATTCTTAAGTATAGTAAAAGAAAGAAGAGCTATCCACCATCAGAAAAAAAACAAATGCATTTTCTTTCTCTCGAGCAATATAACCAGATTTTGTTTTACTCAAAATCAAGAAAAATACAGTAATATAGCAGGATCACTAACATTTAAAGGAATTTGTATGGGGAAAAAACCCCACAAACCACAACCAAAAACCACCTCTATGGCTTATCTGTCACACAGAACACACAACTTCACTTAATTCTTGTCAATGCATCATTGAGAAGATTACAATGTGCTACCAGTTAAGTCAGGTTTGTGAACCAGCATTTTAAAGTAAACTTCCTTCTGGCATTCATTAACAGAAATTCCACAGTGAGAATAAACAGAGCTAAGAGAGACAGCTCAAATTTTAATTGCTTAAGTATCTAAAATAGTCAAATAACTCCTGCCTAGAACTCTTGTTTTCTGGGAATTTGGACAGACAGATATAAAACAAGGGCATAAGAACAGAGTTGCACTGGAGCATCCTAGAAAAAGCATGATCAAAGTCTCCTTAAGCCTTACAGTCAATGTAGTCTACATAGAAGCATTTGTTTATTGCTTCCTACAGAGTCAAGGTGGCGTGTTTTTTTTTTTTTGGTTTTTTTTTTGTTTGTTTGTTTGTTTGTTTTTTAAATTGCAGAACAGACATATACAATGATATTCTAAGAATTTATAAATACTCTGAATTAACTTGAGCTACACGTGAACAAAATAATATATTAATTCCATTTGGAAGTGATTGCTATAGTCACATTAGAAGTCTGAATGAGCTTAAAAACAAGGAAACAAATTAAAACTATGTAATTTTTTTTTTTTTAATCAAAGCAAGATCAAAATGTATTTATATGCTAAATGAAGTACCAAATGTACTGTTGTGCCAGTCAGGCTCTATCAGAGCTGATGACAACTCTTCTCCCTTTTTCCCCCTGCACTTTCCTTCCTGACTACTGAATTTCCTTCTATGTACTATATTTTACAACCTGTTTCATTAGATTCCTAAAACGTAAAGTTCTGTAGTGGTAAATACAGAAATTATCAAGAAGTAACTCAGATAATGGGCTGGTGAGCTATACAATAAACAAATATTCACATAACATTCAGTAGAGGTAAAGGCTTTACTATTAGAACAGTAGTTAAACAAGCCAGGCATTGAGACCTACAGATCAGGCCACATACTCACTTCCATTCACAGCTATAATACTGTAATGTTTAATTTTCCAAATAGTTATTTTTTAAACCTCCATGACAGATCCATAGTTTAGGATTATCAATCTTAGATTAGAACTACCAGTCCCAAACTAAAATGACAGATTATTTTCTTAACTCCCCAAAATTCCCAACAAGATGATTGGTAATAAATATTGTCCCTTTCTGGTAGGTTTTCCCTTAGCTTTTCTCCCTAAGAAGATGCTTAATTTTAAATTGTCAATAGATCAGGTGCCCGAATACTAACCTACTAAGGAACAGCCCTTCTCTCCTTTTTGTTATCCATACAGTGCATTCAGACCCTTCTCCAAGCAACACACAAATACACATTATGTCCATTAATCTTATAGCAGTATTAGGCACCACAATCTACAATACTTTTCTAAAGCTAGTTCTTTCCATTTGGAATACATATTCACATGGAGACAACACGCATTATATGAACACACTGAAACTGATGTGGAAGCAGATAATGAATATTAAAGTCACATACTTGAAGTATTCGCTCGGAGACATCTCAATCTACACAAAATTTGGCACGGCTGGGGCAGATTTTGAGATATATGCATATTTATAATGCAATAATGTATATTTTGAAGTGCTAAAGGTCTTAACATATTATAAGCATACACACATACACGTGCATACAAATGATGAGTGGATGAGTCAAAGTCCGTTGGCTGTCCTTGTAAAATGTCTTAATGTAAAACTACTGTAATAGGTGGTCACCGTGTTGTAATTTTTAGGTTTGCAAAGTTTCAGAACAACAAATCAAATTGCAAACAAAATTCTAAGAATAGAGGCATTGTTTATGTTCTCTCTGTTCAAGAAAACAGAAAAAATATGGTGAAAGGAAAAATCAGAAAGGTTTTAGGAAGATAAAGAATGATGGAGATTATTCAGTACCTCAGTAGGATTTAGTTAGGCATCAGTATCTGCTTAAATGTTTTCAAGTGCTTTAGAAAAAGGACACAGCTAACTTAGAAATCACATTTGCCCAACTGCAATTCAAAGAAATAAAATAAAGGAAATAATTTCCCTTCTATAAGGGAACATTCAGCATTATTTACCTCGCTTAGCTACCAATTTCCTCTTTTGCATTGGTCTTTCGCAAAGCAATAATGGACAGGAAACCATGAAAAATATAATAATAAAGCCACAGAAAGTAGAAATGGAACACATAGATTAGGTATAAACGCATACAATTAAAATTCCAACCCAGAATGTGTCCCCTGAAAACTCCTAACACAAAGTATTAAGTTGTAAATATATAAACTACTGCAATATAGCGTGGCCTTACCCTTCAAGGTAAGAGAAGAGGGAGTAAAATTAGAAAATAAAGCAGCAGCTAAAAATAAAAAAACTTTTTAAAGAAAGAAATAAAAAATAACTTAAAGATTCATGGACAAAGTTACAGAGGCAAACACTGAAAGCCTTCTTTGCTCCCCTCCCCCCTAGGCGTTAGATAACTTTTAAACACCTTCAAGTGATTCAATTTATCTCAACTTACTGCTAGGTAACAACATTATGTAGAAAATAGCTGTAAAGTTTGTTTGTTCACAGTTTGCTACATGGGTGCAGTAACATCTATTCTGTGAAAAGACCAAACCAGCAGGGAGGAAGGTTGTCTGCTTAGCATCTCCTGACCCTTGCAGAGCAAGTGAATTTGAACATTCTGGAGACAGGACAATTTGTTTCTTGCTGGAGGAAGTAATCACGTTCAGCATTAGCCAAGCTTCTTAATGCAGGATGGAAGGGGATGACGGAGATATACTTTTTTAGAGGTCACTGATGGCAGAGTACAAAGGGGTTCCGAAGTTTTTAAGGTCATCTGACCAACCTATCAGTTTTGATTTTTCACTACATACATAACTATATTATTCTTTTTTATATTCTTAAATACTGGGAAAATAAATAGGGATCCTTTGGTGTCTTTGGTGCACTTTCTTCAAAACTCTGCCAGAATAGCAGTCCAATCATTATATTCTAATAAAAAAAAAAAATCAAGTTCCTACAGGTTTTGACATGTCAGCTTCACAGGCAAGAAGGACCTTGGGAAATTTCAGAGATGATTTGGTCTCAAGCTATATCTAGTCAAAGAACAGTCTGATGAGACACTACGTAAATGTTAATGAAATGCACTCTGAAATGTTAATGGTCTAATGCAGATGACCACAGAACAGTAACGGCTGGAAAGGACCTCAAAGATCATCCAGCTCTAATCCCCCTGCCATGGGCAATGACATCCTCCACTAGACCAGGCTGCCCAAAGCCCCATCCAACCTGGCCTTGAACACTGCCAGGGATGGGGCATCCACAGCTTCTCTGGGCAACCTGTTCCAGGGCCTCACCACCCTCATACAGAAGAATTTCTTCCTCATATCTAAACTAAATCTCCGCTCCTCCAGTTTAAACCCATCACATCCCTTGTCCTATCACTACATGCCCTTATAAACAGTCCCTCTCCAGATTTCTTGTAGGCCCCCTTCAGGTACTGGAAGGCTGCTCTAATGTCTCTCTGGAGCCGTCTCTTCTCCAGGCTGAACAACCCCAACTCTCTCAGCCTGACTTCATAGGAGAGGTGCTCCAGCCCTATGATCATCTTCGTGGCCCTCCTTTGGACTTGCTCCAAGAGCTCCATGTCTTTCTCATGTTGAGGANCCTCCTTTGGACTTGCTCCAAGAGCTCCATGTCCTTCTCATGTTGAGGACCCCAGAGCTGGACCAATATTCCAGGTGAGGTCTCATGAGAGCTGAGTAAAGAGGAAGAATCGCTTCCCTTGATGTGCTGGTAACACATCTTTTGACACAGTCCAGGATGCAATTGGCTT